>BMAO01013462.1:0-151550 GCA_019973975.1 Trichonephila clavata
TACTATTCATATGAGAAAAGAATTTTTACATAGATATGTAGTACCCAAAGCGAAAAACAGAGTAACATGCCATTTTTCACTACAAAAAATTGAATCTCTCTAATATCAATGACATTCATTAATTTTACAAAATGGCTGTAAATTTATCTTTAAATTGAACTTCTAGATTTTTGTGTAATTCTTTAAATATCCATAATTCTGAAAATGTTCGTCAAGAAAGTTATTATCAATTTTTGCAAAATTTTCAAACACTGAAAAAATTCACAAATTTGTAGAGTAGTGCAAAGCGCCACTGAAAATGTTCCGCGTGCCATAGGTTGCCGACCCCCTGGTGTAGAATTTTGAAGAGTGGTGTGAAGATTTGTTCTCATAACTTGACAGCTACAAAATCACGAGTTCGTTCCCCAATTGTCCTAGTATAGCTTCAAAATGCTATGCTATACTAACAATCAATCATAATCAAGTAAACTTTGGGACAGTTAAATGAATCATCTCTTCCTAGATAGAAATAGTTTTAATTATGGTGATATGCCTGTGAGCTCCTCTAGAATAATCCGTAACTGTAGGAGAAATTTGCAAAACTATGTATTACTTTGCGTGTTACGAAATAAATACTTTTATACTGAAAAAAAAACTTGATATCAGTGAAAAAGCTAACAGGAAATATTTTAGACATGGAAAACACATAGCTTCTTTGAAAATAAAGATTATGTGCTATCGTTCTTAATACATTTGTATATTTGGATATAACTAATTTTAATTTAAAATAGTAAGATAAAGAGGAGAGTTAAAAGTAAATCAAGGGATATGTGCGCTCAATGTTTCCCTTCCTAGACAACTTTCTCTTGAAAAAAACAAGTTTTTCGCGTTTTTCCAAAAGCAATTATAGAAAAAAAATCTTTGCTGTATCATTATGTAATATCTTGTTATGTTTCTGACGCATACCAATGTTTTTTCCCCGATAAATTTACGACTAAATTCAGGATAAGTTATCTCTAACATATGTCTATGAGGTAATTATGTCTTGAATACAAAGAGTTCATAATAATTCGTAAACGTAAGAATTTAAAAGATTCCGATAAAAAATTTCGAGACATGCATCATAATATGTAACTTAGAAAATTTTCGAATACAGCGTTAGATTCAAATTACTAAATTAACGAAATGTTAGGCTAAACTCATTTATTATAACTTAAATAAGACGAGATGAAAAACAGAAAGAATGTATGATGAATGTATAATATTTTATTTTATGACAAATTACTAACAATATACATTAAGTTGAAGAAGATATCTGATTGAAGCAACGCAAGGGCGTGTGACGAAGGGTGTAATAACTTCAAACCATAGCCATAGCTTCTTCATCATGAGAAAGTGAGGATTTTGCTTCAACGTACTTTAGTGCTTCTTAAACATTCAATATTTGTGACACGATATTCAATCATAATTTTCATCGCCCCCCCCCCTCCACAAAAGATCAATGAAAAATTCAATAATACTATACTTTGACACTAAAGTTACGATACGATTTTAATATCTTAAGTACCATCTGCCTATATAAATGTCTCGCTCAGCCAAAGCGTTAAGTGCCCTGGACGTATATATACGACTTTGCAAAATACGATATTTTCTGTGCACTGCTATGCATAAAATTATTCCGATGGCTTTCGAATGCAATGAAAGGACCTTGACAGTGTTTGTGAAGGATTTACTTATTTCAGAGGATGTGCTTATATATTTATTCCTTTTCTTCTCTCCCCCACTCTCCCAATGTATCCCAAACGCGCGTCTACCTGGATAGAGGAGTGAATCGCATACATTTTTATCGAGTTTTTGCAATAAATTATAAACCGTGCAAATTATCAAAATCAGTGTTAATTTTTGTATTTAATTTTATACGTGTCAGGCCCATAGGTTGCCTGGTAATTAATAAACTTGTTCTTCACTTAGTATAGTTAAATTAATGCATTACTGATACATTTATAAGTATATTATAGCAGTGTAAATGTGTATTTTATTTTTTTATAATGTCAAAATGTATTTCGTTTGTTTATTTTCAGTAAATTGATAATTTTTTTTAAATATTTTTTTTATTTCGATTTTTTAATCTGCTTGAACTCTTAGATTTATCACTCCCCTCTAGGAGGGTTCGCCCCACAGTTTGAAAAATGCTAATTTACTTCATTCTCTCTTTTCGTCGGTTTTTTACAGCAACAAGACTTGAACCTTCAAAGCAACAAAAGCAATATCAGCTCGGAGTTCGCTACGATAACTAGACACCTAGTCAGAAGACTAACAATACTAAGTCACGCATTTGTGATTAATGAGAGTAATATAATCACTAATACACGATAAGTGGAAATGAGTGGTCGAGCCATGTTATAATTTTACATATAAATGCGTGTAAATTACGTGCATTTGGAGCCGGAGAAGAAAGAAAATAATAATTCAGAAAAAAAGTTTAATAAAATCTTATATAACACAAATACAAGATTGCAAACCGAAATTATTTTATTCGTTATTTTATTTCTTATTCTTACTTTAATTCATCTTATTAACTATTTTTTCCTCATTCATCTGAAAAAGAGAAATTTTCTTCAAATTACAAAATTTAAAAACCGTATTTTTAAATCTATATAATCAACATTTTAATAACGAGACCAATTAACATAAAACAGAGAAAGCTATGCTTCATCTTTAAACATACAATTATTATAATAACGAACAAATCGTTTGAAAGTTTGTGTGTGTGTGTGTGTGTGTGTGTGTGTGTGTTGTGTGTGTGTGTGTTGTGTGTGTGTGTGTGTGTGTGTGAATATAATATTTCATTCATTAAAACTTATTGAAGAACTGTAGAATAGCGTATATGGCTAGTTTTCTAGGGAGCTCTTAAAAATGAAATACATTAATTAAATTGTAGAAAAAAGGCTTTTGTACATCACTACAGTAAAAATGCAATTCAATAGAAAGGTGATGTATTTACAAATATTAAGAGCATGATTCAAAAAGTGAGCTTACGGCACGTAAAACGCTTAGAGTCAGTTGGACAGTGCAAGGCAAAAAAAGGTAGAAAATCGCACTTACAGGCATTCACTATTAGTGAAAGTTAGGTAGTATGTGAAATATGGCTGGATGGAAATAACCTGGAAATATTTGCATTTGGTAGAATGATAGGCTAGAATAATGTATTTTAAGAGTTAACGAGTGTTATACCTGATCAAAGGCCAAGTAAAGTTGTAAGAAAGGTTGGTGTTGGTCGACCAATGAAAACAACAAGTGTGATGACGAATATATATCAAGTAGACGAAAAGATACCGAAATCAGACAGCGAGCAGTATTACTCAGCATTTACGCATGTCACTCTGCTGGAAGCTGCTGGCTTAGAGTTCAAAATTATAAATGCTACAGTTTACTATGGCCAGGCACTTTTTCATAAAGGTAACCTAACCGACTGCCGTCAATAAAAGCCCACCAGCAGCACTTTATGCAGTAGTGAAAGGAACACATTAGACACCTCATCAACGGAGTCACACATTTTTATCGATATGCTTTGAAATCTAAAAAAAAACTACTATCGCCATTCAGCTGCTGTAGAAAGATATACAGAAATACTTTTAACCAATTAATATCAAGAAAAAAGACCGTTGGAAAGTGTATACGGGGAGACAATGACTAATTGATTAACGGAACTCCACATTTTCGTCAAAGTCTCCGTGACGAAGTTATACAAGCACTTATGTGTCTGTTTCAAGGTGGCATTGATTAAGGCTTTGTTTTCATTGACGACAGTCTACAGTCACACAGGTCCCACCCTGTTCATAAATATCTTGAAAGTGAAGATATCTGTAGAATTAATTGAACAGCATGCTTACCTGATTTAAACTACATTTAATATGCATGGAATTCTTTTGGGAAACAATAATATTCTCCGAAGAACACCAGACAAATGACATTGATTTTCATTTAATACTTGTAATTCATACTTCAAGAATTGTTAGATAATTTGATGTTGAATACGAGTAGAGGATGATATCCAACCATTACAATTAGATGAGGTCATATTTTTTACTAATTGACATTGGTTCACTGTTTTCTCTTCTTCCCTAGTAGTGCTTTGTGTCAATATCTTTCTGTCAATAAATATTTTCTTTGCTTCATTATGCTCAGCGTCTCATTGCCTCTCACATTTACTCATTCTTTAAGTACTGCATTGTGCACCTGTAGTATGAGTTTCGTGTCTTCCATTTGATGCGTTGCCGAATTATGGTAAAATAAGAAAATTAACTTTTGAACACAAGTGTAAAAGTAATTTATTATTATATTAGAATGAAAAAAAATTCATTGGAATATAAAGTCTATTTTTTTTAAAATATCAAAGACTCTTGTTTAATTACGAAATTATTCTTGCTAAAATTTTTGTTCCTTACATACATCATTCATGATGTAAAGAGTTCCCTTTAAAAAAATACTCATTTAATGAAAGAAGCTAAGTTAATGCTTCATTTTTTCCCAAAGAATTCCCTGGATAAATTTAAAAGCTTTCGCTATAAAAAGCAAACTAGAGCTCTTAATAAATCTATGCCATAAATTTTGTGTACTGCAAAATATTTTATTTTAAAAATAAAATACTTGTCTGAAGTTCGGTGGTGTAATGAAGAAATTCAACATCAAAAAACAAATTTTAAAAAAGTAGTTTTTAAGTAATTGTATTTTTAGTATATATATGAATTCATTGAGTCAACGCAAGTTACAATCTGCAAATACTCAGTTATTGTGATCCTTCAAATAATGGGGGAAATACTGAGTTGACAACTATTCTTTCTGAGTGTTCCTACTCAAGGATTTCATAAATATGAGTCCAAGTTTGTAAAGTACGCAATACATTGCTGTTTATGTTTAATTTAATGGATCAAATCTTTACATCTACTTACTAACAGATCTCTGATTTATGTGTGATGATGTTATCTTCACATACGTTTACATATATGTCTATAAAAATAATATTTTCCGACACTCTATTTCTAGTACTAAAAAGAAAACATATCTGCCTTTATATATACAGTCTGATCCCGATTTAACGAACCCCTATTTAACGTATTTCTCGATTTAATAAATTTTCCCTTTTCCCTGATTAAAACGGAGGCTCCCCCCCCCCCTCCTATTTAACGAATTATAAACCCTGAATCAACGAATTATTTCTTTCCAAATTACACCATTTTTGCGCAAAACAAAAAAAGTTATAAATTTCGACAGCGAAGGGTGTAGTTCATTGTTAAGACTTTACAGGGGTGTAGAGGAATCAAGGATGTAACCTACTGCTTGAGTTTTGAATTAGAGAGGAAATTTCCTTACCTCATCCCCCTCCACAAAGCAGGGGATATCTTCAGAAATTTTAACATTTGCTGTATTTTTTTAGAGAAGTGAAGAAGTTTATTACGCGTATGGTTTTGCAGATTTTTTTTTTTTTTTTGGTAATTTGTTAAACACAGCGGATTGTTGGAAACAAATGCATAGCAATTTTTATGCAGAAATTTATAATGAACTGCCATTAAAACTGTTAAATTTTCTAATTCTTTACTTTGTTTGGAAACTGGTAAAACATGCAGCAGGATGTATACGACGCAGTATTTTTTTCTATTTATAAAGAAAAAGAACTCTTTCGAGTGAAAAATCAAAAAGATTGCAAAACATCTATAAGTCAGTATTCTAATATTTCCAATTAACGTGTGCGTAATAATTCGCTAATTGTATTTTCGCTGCCGAATAAAAAGTGTGTGATTTCTAACTATGTATATGTTTGTGTAATTGTATATTGTAGAATTTCCAAAAGGTAAGCGCAAAATAATTATATATTTTTGGACCCCGATATTACGAATCCCGATTTAACGAATAAAATGTTCAGTTCCCGATTAATTTGTTAAATCGAAGTCCGACTGTATATTAAATATAATAAAATAAAATAATGGAATGAAAAATGTGAGTAAAGTAAGTGTTTCAATTCTACCAAAACCATTATTTACGTGCATTTAATTGATTATTGTATTTGTGAATAAATTCCATCTAAGTTACGAGGAGCTGTCACGAAATCCTCTGTTGCATGCTTAACTCTATTAAATGTTTTGTACTTAACACTTCGTTCAAATGTTCTCTATTAAATGTGAGTTGTTGGATCTGAGCCAGAGAGCTATTAACAGAGAATCAATAGCAAGCTAATTGTATTTGAAGTACACGAAACTCTTTTGTAAGGGAAAACAATTGTCTATGTACTTAAGACTAATGAAAGAAAGAATCTAGAGTGCTTTCTTAAGCACGGAAAGAATGTGATGTTAAGTATGTTTTAATGTGGGATAAGGTTACTAAGCTCTTTTAATTGATATTGATCTTGGTTTTTTAACAAAACTCATTAAATTTTACATGAAACTTTAGATTTTTTTTCTTATTTAACATTAATTGATCTTCGACATAATTTATTTTTAGAACTGAAGCTGTTAAAAATAATTCTTCAGCTTTAACAAACCTGATTTCATAGATAGTTCCAGTAGCTAGATTTATATAGTTCCATAAGGATTCGGTTATATAGACTCAAAATATAGTGTTATTATTTAAATTTACTTGTATAGTTTAATACTTTTTAAAAATGATTTGATATTTTTTTTTAAAAATTTAATAATGTGTCACAACTTTTGTTTAAATATTTTCCTTCATCTTATATGCTTAAGGTATCCGACTACTTGCGAAAAATTTTTTTAAAAATGGAGATATGGGGATTTTAGGAGCGGGGGGGGGGTTATTTAGTACACATTTTAAGAAAAATATGATTCAATTAAGAAGAGAAAAACAAATTATTATAACTAAAATAGGGAAAAAATCGGAGAGAACTTACAAAAAATTACATAAACGCTGCCCATTCTTTACAATAAGGTTAAGAAAACATTTTCAATTTTGAAATGAAATTCAGGACAAGAGATATTTTTTATTTTTGCAAAAACTAGAGCGCTTAATCTTAGATATTATATGAAATTGCTTTTAAAAAACAGTGATTATATATACATAAGGGACTACACATTTTGTAATAAAAAGTAGTTGATAAGTCTGAAGGTTAAAGCACTTAAACTGTTATACAAAACATACACAAAAAATTTCAGTTGATTATTTTCGAAACTGTTTTAGCAATCACTGTATTTAAAAAAAAACATTTCGAGTAAAACGCATCTTAAAATACGCATTTTTAGCACCTCTTGCTTAAAGTAGTGGCATCTACTTTTATAAAACACTTGTAGTTTTTGTTCTAGTGAATAGAAAATAATAAACTTGGTATTTTAATAAAGCTAATAAAATGGCCTGTAAAATAAAACCATAAAAAATTGTCAATATTTGGCAAAATTCACAACTTTAAGGTGGTCAGATACCTTGAACAATATGATCCAAATTAGGAATTTTCTTTGAAAAGTTTAACATTTGTTCATTCTACAACTTTTTAGTTCATTAAAGAAAGAAGCACGTACATATATATATATATATATATATATATATATATAATATATATATATATATATATATATATTATATATATATATATGTATATAGCTTTATCACCATTCTACATTTTTTAATTTAAATAAAACTTATTTTTCTTTAATACAATGTGTTCAATAGGATGGATCGCGGTTATATAGAGAAATAATTCGTTATTAATCTGAACCTACCAATACAGAAAAGTCGTATTATGGTATGAAGATTAGGAGAAGAATAACTTTTTTTGTAAAACGTAGTTTTAAAATTTAATATTACCGCAAAGTAGTTGAATTTAAAAAAAAAAAAAAAAGAAAGAAAAATGCTTAATTTTGATTAGATGATATTAGACTGAAAAAATAAAATCATTTTTCTACGATATAACTAACAAAACACGATGATTATTGATAAATGTACAAGGAGTAGTTAATAATACAATGTATACTACAACGTTTCAAAATCCTAACTCTCCCTCCCGGCACCATCGAATAATTCATATCCATGCTTTTTTCCCCTCTTCCATTTTATCGGGTACTGTAACTTCCACAGTATGATTTTTTTAAAAAAAAATTTGGTTCTAATAAGAACCTATTAAATGATCCTGATGTTTTCTTTTGTCACTATTTAGTAGAGCTCCTTTCATCGTAATAAATGTTAAAATGCACTAAAATACCTGTATCTCTTTAACAAAAATTTAACGATATAGAAGCTCCAGTACTTAACTTCATTCTCCTTATGGCAGAGCTTAACATAAAGATGTTTTTTTTTATATTTTTTCTCTTTCGTCTATGTACCAGAGAACAACATATTTCCTGCAAAGATTGGTTTTGAAATTGTCGGGAAAAAAATTCGATCCACTCCAGTGTCTAACTTTTCGTGCCTTAAACTTTTAAATAATTTAGTCTTATTTTAAATCATTTAGGAAATTCCAGAGACTGTTTAAATTTAACCGGACTCATACCGGATGATTGCTAAATAATTCAACAGAATTTTAATGTGAACTTTTAAGATTATACATATTTTAACTAAATAACTCTAGAAATGAGAAGTCTTACATCCTACGTCATCTCTTCATACTCTAAAGTTAAATTCGTAACAGCTAGAAAGACAGTTTGCGATATTCCGACATTAAAGAAGTAAAAAATGCGTTTCAGAAATAAATAATTCATCTTTGACTGCATGTAAGAATTCTGCTTAGGTAGATATTTCAGTTTATTTTAGCTGTTTACATATTTACATAAACATTTTCGGAAAATAATATCGAGCTCTTTGTGGAAGAAGTAAAAACATCAGAACACATAAAACAGTACATATGAAGAAAGTAACAAAAACTTACTACAAACGTTACACAACTTAATGATAGATACATACTAGACTTTGAACGTTGAGTGTTATACATTAAGTATTTTTATGACATATACGAGAAAAAATAGGACAAATATAAATACTGGTTATATTTTTTCTGTTATATGACAAAATATCGTGTATTGATGTTTCTGAGAATGTGAGCCGTGGTTTAGTTTTGTCTCTTAACGTTAATTAGCGATAATTACAGTCTTGGACTTGTCATAGAGAGATATATAAGCTGGAATAATTAAATTCAAGAATAATTAATGCTGTAACTATTATGCATATTTTTAATAAAGTTGTGGATAACTTGTAAAAGTTTTCCTCCTGAAATTAACCTTTGATATTATTATAAGTTTTAATTACGTCCTTCTTGCAAAAAACACGTGATATGTTAGTGATATTGATTATATAAAGCGAATTGAAGTAGATAGCTGGAAAAGAATAGCAATAGCGGTTAATATTTGATAATGAAAAAGTCGTCAGTCAAAAGTTCTTAGCTAACTTTAAACAATTTGTAGAATACATTTAGAAGAATGAGTGCAGCAAAATTCTTTAAGAGAAAAAATTAGAAGGTCTCCTCCAATGGATGATCATTGTTCCAGTTGACCTACATTTCTGTTAGTTCTGAAAGTTAAGTAAAATTTTCTTTATTATAACTCAGTCGGAGAGGAACTCTCCCACCCATAAATTAAATAATAGTAGAGAGATTAATGATAAAGAATTACCGTAAAATCAAGGCCTATAACATGCACCTATACTTTCATGCTGCAGTTTTTTTTATTTTTTAGGTATATTCGCCGCGTATAACGCGCACCCCCTTTATTTACGAAGAAACTTGAAATTTATTTACTCAGTTATCTTATGTTTTGAAGTAATTTTTCCAGGTACTATCCAAAGCATTAGAAAAATATAGTATATTTCTAGAACAACAACCCTTTAAGTTCATTAGAAATGTCATTTCTTTTGAATAAACCTAATTTCGATATATATATATATAAAGGGTTGTAGTTCTAGAAATATACTATATTTGATTTTATATATATATATATATATATATGGGGTCTAATTTTTCTATGTTCATCTTTTTTTTATTTTTAAAGCTCTCGTTTTTATACCCGGCATATAACATGCACCTATAAATTTTGATCTTATTTTTTGTGTAAAAAGTGCGCGTTATACGCCGGATTGTACGATATTGTAAAATCCGGCGCTTAACGAGCACTGGTGTATATATAACGCGCACTTATACTTTAAAGCTGGATTTTTTAATTTTTAGATATATTCGCCGAAAAACGCGCGCCCCCTTTTTCACAAAGGAACCTGAAATATCCGTATGCAATGCTGTTATGTTGCTCCAGGTATTATTCCAGGTTTTGAAAAAAATAGTATACTTCTAGATCTGCAAACCTTTAAATTCATTAGGTATATCATTTCTATTAAATAATAAGTATTCCGATCTATCTATGTAGAAGTCTAATTGCTTTTTATGCTCATCTTTTTTTTTTGAAGCTGTCATTTTTATACTCGGCGTATAACGCGTACCCGTAAATTTCGATCTTATTTTTTTGTTTTAAAAGACGCGTAATTCGCCGGATATTACCATAATTATAATATTTATTTGTCAGTAAGATAACTAAATTGAGAAGTTATTTTTTGTGTATGTGATTTGGTTATCGCTGTGACATCCACAACCACGTCGGGCTCTATTACAGAATTTTCAGGAAAGGTAAATTTGGAATTACCAACACCTGCTCGAAAACACTGTTACGTAAACTTATACTTTTAAGTGTAAATTGTAATCTGCAACAATTCCGGGAAATTTTTGCTCATTGCTATCATTTTTGCTATAAAGTGCTGGAAATAGATATGCTCAATATCATCCTTTTAAGTTTTGTCTTTTAAAAATACGTGGCAAAAATGCAAAAAAAATTTGCTGATTCTACTTGAAGTTTAATGCAACTGGATTTTAAGCCTATAATAATACAGTATGTAAAAAACAATCGTGTGTTGTTTTTTAATGCTTTATGGTTATTTATCACTTGTTGTTTTCCTTTGCAAGAATTCATTCACTCTATTTATTAACCCCCCCCCCTCCATGCAAGCCTTTGCATGCATTTAGTGCGACAACTTGATCCTATTTTAAAACTATCCGCATTTTCTTACTTTTTCCAAGTGGTTATTTAAAATCTCCTTTCAATAACCGCACGTAGATATTTAAGAGGTAATGAGTAACGGACTTAAAAATAATATTCTCTTTAATCTTTGATATTAAAGAAATTCCTTCCTATTCTCCCCTCGTTCCGTCGAGATGCGACAGCCGGTTGAAAGACGGGCGTGGTTGTCAGAGATGTGACGTCATTAACTAAATCATCTGGATGAGTAGTTTCCCATTCATCCCTCCACCAGCGTTGTTGCGCTGCACTCATTGTGGACTGCTTTATATTCTTACATAACACTTCAGCAAATTATTCTTTTTTTTTCCTACTTATTATGATGAGTGGATGATAGAGATTTCTCTAAGGTTCCACGTAAATGTATAACCGTTACTGTTACCATGCGTAAAAATTTTTTGAAAATTATTTTTTTAACTATTTTTGTTATTCTTTTGTCTCTGTTACTTTAGCTTTCAGATATAATCTGATAGTAAAAAAATGAAATGAATTTTTCTCTTCTAGAAGTTGTAAGAGTAAAATAACCAAAACAAAATTAATGTGATTTTAATTAGCTATAAAAAAGTAATTTTAAAAATCGCAGTTAATTTTTAAGTCGATTCAATCCTGTTTATGATTCTGAAGCAATAAAAATTCACTATTAAAAAGTGAAAATAATCAAATCGAAGAGGTTTAAAGTTATACTAGACAGCTGAAACAGATAATCGGTCTGATTTGAATAAGTATAGTTGCTAATGTTAAAAAGTTACTTATAATATTTATCTGCCTTTTTTAAAAAAAAAAATGTCCTGCTTATTTTACTGCATAATTATCCTTTTTTAAGATATTTAAGTTCGTTTAAATACTTTTTGATTCAAAACACATCATATGTGCAAGGTAATGGCTTACAAATATATAAACATGTTCTTTAAAAAAAATTTCATTCACATTTTTAATGGGTTACATGTGCGTCAAATAAATATTTGAAAATGTATGTATTATTAAAGAATTAAAATGGATAAACATATGATTTCAAAATAAATACAAGAACTACACTTTTTTATGGCAGTGTTATACTGCAGGTTGACAACTTTCAGCTGGCACAAAATCCTGTATGTAGATTTAAAAAATCATTGAAAACTTTTCTTAATTGCGTACCATTAGCGATCTCAGCGTGTATTGATTATATGTCATAGCGAGTAAAACTTTAATTTGCTTCAGGAAGTAAGAAGCTCTTTGCATGTGTGAAAACTACCATTTTTCTCAAAATAAATGTATGAAAATGTCTAATGGAGTTTAAAAAATCATTAAGTACTTTTTATGTAGAATTTTCTCTCTTCAAATCTTTTTTTCAAATATAACAGCTCGATATTTTGCTTCCTATGTAAAAAGATTGGCTTCTGAATGTAGCTTAGAAGAAACAGATAATGTAAGATACAAGAACTATTTGTATTTGTACGTAAAAGAGCATTGGTTATTTCTTTATATTCTGAAACCTTATTATAAATAGCATTTAGAAAAATCAATTCTTTTCAAAACATTTATAATGTTTTCTTTTATCAATTTTAGCTAGTTAAAAGGATATCTTTCACGTAATGTTCTCATCACATCGGATCATTTTTAGAATAATTAATTCTTGATTTATATCTTTTAGCAGATTTATGTTATGTTTTCCTTGGAATATTTCTTTCTCTCTCTCGTTTGATAGTTATGACTATATGTATAGTATATTCATTTAAATAAGTCCTTTGCTGGGATAATGGTTTCCATAACTGATTTGTAAAAAAGATTATATTCCACAGTTAGAATTTTGTCTAAGAATTTGTTGCTACAAAGTTGCCTGACGTGCATCCTGTTGCGGTAGTTTTGTATAACAAAGGATACGTTAGGTATTGCTGATATTGTGAATTTCATTTGTAACAAAGTTCATAGAATACTAACCCCTTGAGATGCAAAGAACATGGAAATTAATGCTCTCTTTTCTTTCCCCCTGAAATTGTGGATCCCTAGCATGGTGTATAAGGGATATTACCATTTTAAAGATGACTCCTGTTGGAATGACCTTTCGTTATTTTTTGTTTACACACAACACTATTTGCATACGACGTACAATCATATGAACCTTCTTTAGACATCTTGCTTCAATGCAGTCTTTCCTTTCCTTTCCTTTGCTTTTCACCGCTCAGAAGAAAATCATGCAGCAACGTCCCCTCTTGATCAATCAGATAATACCTGCATGCTAATTTCGTATAAGGGTAGGATTTAAAACATTCTAAGCAAAACTGAATCCACACTTTATTCTCGCCGTAGACAAGCGTTTCTCAAACAGGAGGGCGTGATAACTCTACGAGGGGGACGCGAGCATATCGAAAATTTGAAAATAAAAAGTTATTTAAGAAAATTATTAATTTACTGACTGTTAAAAAAAAAACATTCTGACATGATAAAAAATAAAATACACATTTACACTGATATAATAATACACTTATAAATGTATCAGTTCTGCACAATGTATTTTATAATTAATTTAACAATTCCAAGGTTAGAACAACATTAATAATTTCCAATGACCCCATGAGCTTGTTATATATAAAATTATTAACAAAAATTAACACTTATCTTGATCATTTGTACGGTTCATAATTAATCCCTAAAATGCAGATTAAAAATTACGCGATTCGCTCTCCCATGCAACCGTTTTCCACGTACACGCGCGTATGTGATGTTTTGGGGGAGGGGGAGGAGAAAAGAGGAATAAAAAAAATAAGCAAATCCTCTGAAGTATAAATCTTTCGCAAACACTCTCAAGCTCCTTTTTATTGCATTTCAAGGCCTTCAGAATAGTTTTATGGATAGCAGTGAACAGAAAAGATCGTACGTTGAAAAGACGTACATATACGTACGGGGAACAAACGCTTTGGCTAAGCAAGACGCTTATGTACGCCGGTAATACTTAAAAGGTTAAAGTCGTATTGTAGCCCCGATTCAGGAATCCGACCACATCCTGTAAACAAGGGGAATACACAAATTACATGTGTATTGGGGGCCATCTTCAAACCCGATTAGCATCCAAGCTTTCCAGTCTCCAAGCCTCCCATCAGTATCTTTTATTTCTCTGCAAAATTACTTCAAAATATACTTTCTTCTTTTTAAATTACCCTTATCGACACTACAATATTTTAAATTTAAGTGTTATTAAAGAACAGAGCTGTAAGACAATAAATGTATGAAATTATGGGCAAAATTGAGATTGACGTTTTAGTGCCATGAATTAAGAAACCTAGACATTGAGTTGATGTATTGAAATTGAGGGCAAGTCATTAATTATCTGTAGTTAATTAAAGTCATAATACGTTTATTAAGAAATAAAAAGATAATGCCAAGATGACCGAACTATTCTGATAGAAAATTTAGAGATAAAATTTTACAAATAATGCCAAATGTATTATCTTAAAACCCTATATTGTTATAGGTATTATGTTATTCGAGGGTAACAGAATAACTATATTTTAATCCAAAAAAATTCTCATATTTAATTCGAATTTTGAAACTTTTTTTTGTGGTTTACATTGAAGTTCAATTGAGCGTCGCTCGAATAATTACTGGACTTCATCGCAGTGCTCTAATATAGTTCATTATGAGGCTGAGGCTAACTAATATAGTTCATTATGATTGCAGCTCTTGAGGACTGAGAAGAATCTATAATCTTACAAATTATTATAGTTAACTTTTCTGCTATCAAGATCAACATCGTACTACAAATATCTTGTGAAGTTAGCAAAATACAATTAAAGATTTTAAAAATAAACATTCTGTTTTGGCATGTATTTTAAGTAGATGTTTTTCAACCATTTGTTGAAGCTAATTTTTTTTTTAAATCTGTAGCGTCTCCTTTGGATATACTTCCTGGAGCAAACTTTCATACAGAATTAATGACTCGAACTCCCAATATGATACTCGGATTCCTTCGCACGGTATCCACACACACACACTATCAGTTTTATCCTATGTAAAGACTAAAATTTGTTGGATACCATGGCCCACCCTCACTATGCCTATTACCTTGTAATGACCCATACTCAAACAAATTGTGGTGCAAATTATTCACTTGTTTCTTTTTTCTGTCATATTATGTCAAAAAATAAGCATATTTGGTGAAATTGTCAAATCGGCCACTGGTCCGCCAAACTTTGAAAAATCGCTAATTTGGCGCGTTTTTGCGTGTTGTGTTTTGGAGTAGCAACCCTACCACAACATGATCCCATTTCTCTCTCACTGATACAAAAATCAAAAGGGTTACCAGATTTGGCGCACTTATCGATTTGGCGTGAAAACCCATGGCGGAATAAGTGGTTTCGACAATTCAAACGCATATTTTTTATAAACATTATTAAAAGGAAATAAATTACATAAACTCAAATCAGCAGTCAGAAATATTATAAATATTGAATTTAAAGAATTATGCTAATTTTTATTTCCATTGAAAAAAAAATATGTTTCCTTAAAGTTGGCTTTTTTTTCGAAGAAATAATCGAAATCAAAAGAACACTTGACAGAAATGTATATTAGATTTAAAAAGATAATATTGTACTTGCAGTTAATCGTTTTCTTAAAATACTGTTTTTGTGTGGTAAATTTTAAAACAGGAAGACAAGCATAGTCCAACATGACAATCAGGATAAAAATATCGTGTTTCTTTTTTCACCCATTTTCCAAAATCGTTTCTTTTCGAACAACCACAAAGCATTGCCTTGTTGGTCTCAATTTTTTGTCACCTTTCAATAAGGTGATCTATAATATCAAGCCTGAAATTCAAATGACATAATTTTCCTCCCAATTTCTGATATAAAACAAAAGCAATCCATAATGATGTATTTAAAAGATGAAAAAATATCTTTTTGTATTATTTCTTGCTTTTTTTTTGTTGTTATTGGATAATTTGTGAGGAGCTGGTCCATTCTATATACACCAGAAAAGAAGTCTGATAACAAGTTTTCATTATTTCTAGATTCATTTCCAGGAATTTTGGACTCACTACTTGAGTTAATATCAGAATTATTTCCTGTATTAGCCTTTCAAAATTACTCATTTTGCTTCTATTTTTAGCTCCAAATTTGAAAGAAGTAGTGTTAGTAGTTTGAGGTTCACCGATTTAGTAAAAAGAAAATCCCCGCCTTATTTAGTCTAAAAAATCCGGTAAAACCTAACCTTGAAACCGGCTTAGACATTTTTTTGTAATCCTAACTTTACTGGACTATACGAGACATCTGCTAGAAACATTGCACACTAAACGAACAAAAAGTACAGTCAAATCAGATGATTAGAGTAAAAAAAGTGTTGCCCGAGCGGCGCTCGGGCAAAACAGGTAAGTCCCATTTCAAGTGCCCGAGCGATGTTAGGGCAAAACAGGGAAGTGGTTAACAAACATATGCTGGTCCGATGCATCTGTCTGCGGGTACTTTCCACGATATGGTCTTTCTGCTGCGCGTGCATTTCCTCTGCCAATCCGTAAATTAGGTGCATCTCTGCCGGCTCGTTATCTGTAAAACATTCCATACTCTTCTGCGGGTGGTGACAACTCAAATAACTGCATTCATGGAGGTCTGCTTCACCCAATTCTTTTGAAAACAGCGCCACCTAACGCCGAACGAAGACATTTCTGATCATGAGATGCATGCAAATCTGAATCCGTGTGATGTCCCCTACCTTTCCTTAAAATTTGCTCCAATGATCTTGGAACAAATCTTGGGTCTTGGAATGATCTCTGTATGTAATAGAATTGATAAATAAGCTCTGTAGATAGTAACTTATTACAGCAATTAGAAAATAAAAATAAACAAATATAATAAGTTTATAAAGTTGTTTGAGTGCAAAACAGTATATGAAAACAAAAAGGTATAAAAAATAATAGGAAAAAACTTACAGAAATAGTACACCGTTTGATAACTGTAAAATAAATTTTTCTTCTTTACCTTAACGTTTTAAGAAACTGGATAGACCCTGTCTGAAGAGCTTTTCTTTCCATTCGCAATTAATTCCATTTAATTAATTCTGCTCTCTTATATTATCTCTTTTTTTCATGATGAAATTTAATTATCAAACTATACTCTTAAAAGTGAATTTAAAAGCAAAAAAAAAACAATAAATCAACTGTTAAAAGATTGAAAAGGAGAATGTTATAATGATAGTTGAAGAGCCATTTTCTTTTCATGAAATATTCTAAAATGTTTACTTCTTTTTTGATGATGCTGAGTAAATGGTTTATCACTCTTCATAAAGATGCTTAGAATCTTAAGTACTTAAATTTTTATAATGGCTCATATAAATCATTTTGAGTTGCCGAGGTAATAAGAACAAATTGATTGTTACATAAACTATAAAGAACATAATTATAATATTTAATAAATCAATTTACATTCAGATCAAAGAGATTAACTTTTCTGGCATTATGCATATTTATTTTTGGCATACGCATACGCTAGAGTATTTTTAAAAACCTAATAATTATTTAAGTATTACTAAATTGATTTACTGTTAAGTCCAGCGTATAACACGCCCATTTAGCAGGGAAAATAAGATAGAAATTTATCGGTTCGCGTTATTCTTCAGGTATAAGAACGACAGCTTTAAAATTTAAAAAAAAAAAAAGATTAGCGTAAAAAAATTAGATTCTTACTTGTATCGAAATAATGTTTATTTAAAACAAAATTCTCATTACATTTAAAGGGTTGTAGTTCTAGAAGTATGCTATGTTTTTCTAAAGTTTGGAAGGATGCCTGAATAAATGACTTCAAAACATAAGAGCATTGCACCCATACATTTCAGGTATCTTCGTAAAAAAGGGGATGCTCGTTATACGGTAAATATACCTAAACCTTAAAAGTTACAGCTTGAAAGTATAGGTACGAGTTATACGCCGGATTTTACGGTAAGCATTTTTAGGCAGAAGTTTATGTGCAGATTAGGATTATTTTTTAGATTTAGTTACATGGTCTTTTAGTTACATAATTCTATGGAAAAGGGGAAATTTTCTATAAAAGAGATTTCAACCACACACACAACTAATTTCAATAGCAATGATTTCAAAACAGTGTTAATGAGTAATTAACCACAAACTGTTAAATTCAGAAGTGAGAAAAAAATATTTCAATATTATCACATACATTGGCCAATGGATTAGAAATCTTTGATATTTGCATTTGAATGCGTGCTAGGGATCGAATATGTATGTATATTCTTTATTATAATGTGGGTTACAAGTAGTTAGAATACTAGTATAAGTAAAGTGTAAGAGTACTTAACACAATAAATGAAGTAAAATGAGGAAGACGACAGATATTCACCATTTGTAAAAGGGTTTATTGTTGGGGTCCATAAATCTGAGGCCTCGATATTGAAGACAACGAATCTCACTGAGGTCTCAAAAGAAGCCATATGAAAGTTTTCCAAAAGTTGGAATCAGAACCCACAATCCTTCTTTAAATGAAGTAACTGCGGTTCGAGCACACTTTCCCCAGAGCGTGATCGATTGTGCTTCCAACGAATTTTACGGCAGAATAGAGAATCTACTGTGCTTCAATTGACACAAATCATCAACCGTGGCTCGCCCCACTAGATTTTTGCTCGAACTATGCGCAGAGGATAGGAATGCTTAGTCGGGTGCCTGTGAGAAAATTGCTCATTTCAGACCGAATTGCAAAATTAAATTTGCAGTTGTGTCGAGAAAGAAAGCACTGGACATCTGAGCATTAGAAACGTTTTATGTGGTTGGATGAATCACGTTACATCTTATTTTGTCCTGTTGGAAGACGTCGAATTTAATAAGAACCCTACGAAGACATGAATCCCTCTTACCTTACTCACACTGTGCAAGGATCTGGTGTAAGTATCATGATACAGGGCATGTTCTTCTGACATAAAAGCGGTGTCCAGGTGTTCCTAGAGGGTAGGCAAACAGCTATAATATACTGGCAGATCAAGTACACCCTGCAATATTGCAAGTTTACACTGATGGCAGCGTGGACGGCAATACGGTATACATCATGCCAGAAGTGCTCAAAATTTGTTTGCTGAACATCAATCTGACTTTCAAAACCTTTCCCGGTCACCACATAGCCCATATCTTAACCCCATAGTGAGATATGGTGGGAAGACACACACGCTCGACAACACTCTTCTCTCTTCCATCTAATTAACAAGGCCTAAGACGCTATATTGTCAATGACTGTCTATTCTCTGGACGTAAGCGCACTCCAGAAGCATCTAGATTCGATGCCTAAATGAATGCGTGCAAATGCTGGTAAAAATATTGATTTTGGGTTTCTAATTCATTTGCCACTGTGTGTATAGCCTCCTGCAACATTTTGAAGACATAGATCCTGTACATGTTTCCTCATACGTTTTAAATAAATATTATATGGTATATTTTTTATAATTTTTGAACTCTATATACTTTTAAGAGAGATAATAGTTTTTATTATATTTATGAAAAATATCGGAATATTAAAATCTTTTTAAATAGTTCTTAAAATGAAATAAGTATTCAACATAACTATAAGAAGGAAATCTTGTTTTCTTTAAAATTGTTGAAACCTTTTTTTACCAAATTAAATGAATATTTTGTTTTAAATCTTAGTTTATAATTTCGTATTATTTTGAAACTTTTTCAGTTACTGTTTTTGATCAGTTAAATTTTAACCCTTTCAGGATCACGTAATTTGTCCTACTAAGCTGAACTCCATTATAAAAAATTCCTATAAAATATTAATGTAACAAAATACGCCGAAACTTATAGTTTATAATCATTCCAATAATCAGAATATTGAAAACTCAATTTCACACATGATACCGTGTTCCCTGAAAGGATCATACTTATATATATGTGATCATGGTCCAGAATAGTTAAAATCAAAATATCATTGAAGTTCTTAAATATTTTAAATAAATTAAATGGATTAAAGCAATTTTAATCTAGGATGAACCAAATTAAAATTCAATCGTTATGTAATTTTTTAAAAAATGTTGACAATTTAAAATTTTTTAAATAACTCAAATCTAGTGGCTTCCAAAAAATTATTAACTTATTATATTCTGAGATCTGGACAGCTTAGCTAAAAGTGCTGAACAGAATCAGGTTAAATTCAGTAAAATCTCAAAGAAAAACCCATTAATTTTAACCAATGAAATGTTTTATTTATTGCAATTATAAACAAATTTACTTTTTTAATACGTAATATATAATTTATAAATTTTACAGCGTATTGTCTTCGTTAAATAAAATAATAGTCTTAGAAAAAGGGATGGATAAATGCATTGTATGTTAACAAATGAGTAGACAAAAAATGTTGGCAATATATAAATTCTCTTGAAACTGTTAAGAAAAATATATAATAAATTGGACAAATATTTTCCAGGAAGATTCAATTTCGTAAACGTTATTCAGATTTTCGAAATACATTTAATTAAGAGGACCGATTTTTGTCTCCACGATTTCAAGACGAATGACTAAGAAAATGTTCCAATTTAATTAATTTTAGCAAATTACTTTCTGGGAGCAAAATAAAAGCAAAAGTTTGAATGTACCAAGAGAATAATAGTGTATTTGCGCGCACTCATTTATTTGACAGCTCTAAAGTAACTACATAGTTTATCCATTAAAAAATTAAAGTGTATGAAGTCTCGTTACTTTAAGTAAATAGATGAATAATTTGGAACTCTTCGTTCTGTCTTTAACAAAAAGTTGAAGTTACGGCAACATAAAAATTTTAAATCTACTTTTTGAAAAATTATAATTATTTATTTTTTTTTAAAAAAAGATAAATTGAAAAATATTTTTTTATTTATTATTTTTTGTACTATTGTTTTTTTACGCGGGGGAATTATAAAATAAAACTAATCTATCCCTTCAGCTAATGTGGATACCATTTTTATGTAAAAACTCGATGCAAGACAACATATCAAAAGTTATTTTTTTAAAAAATTGCTCACTTTTTAGTATTTTTCGGAAAAAGTTTCAATGAATTTTTGAAAAAATATGCTTTTTGAGAAGATTTATTTGAAAAAGTATCATCAATCTACTACAGTGCATCTCCATTTTTCAATGTTTGAAACCTAATATTCAATCATAATTTTCATCGTGCCCCTTTCCATACAATAAAACTGTATTGAATTCAATAATATGATAGTTTGACGCTGAACCTACAATGCAACTTAAACTTCTGAAGTGCCGCTGCGTATATAAACGTCTCGCTCGGACAAATAATTAGCTGTCCCGGACGGATATATATACGTCTTCTCGAAATTCGATCTTTTCTGTGAATTGCTATACATAAAATTATTCCGAAGGCTTTGGAATGAAATAAAAGGAACCTAACACGCAGTGCTTGCGAGGGATGTATTTATTTCAGAAGATTTACTTATTTATTCCTTTTCACTCCACTCCTAATTCATCACATTTGCCGCCTACGTAGAAAACGGTTGCATTTGGGAGCGAATCGCGTAACTTTTAATCGGCAGTTAAGGGATTAATTATAAACCGTAAATAGTTTCAAGATAAGTGTTCATTTTTGTATATACTTTTTCCATGACATAACCATGGGGTCTGATAGTTATTAAACTTTTACTTAACCTGGTATTTTTAAATTATTTATAAAATACATTGTGCAATACTGATACATTTAGAAGTGCATTATATCAGTGTAAATGTGCATTTTATTTTTTATCATGTAAGAATGTATTTTGTTTGTTTACATTCAGCAAATTTGTAATTTTTTTAATAATCTTTTGTTTTTGACTTTTCAATATGCTCTCGCCCCCTTGTAGAATTATCCCAACTCTTCAAGGAGGAGGGGTGCCCCACAGAATGAGAAACTCTGCTTTACTAGAAAGAACAGGCGAATAACTGAAAATATCTCCCAAAATACAATATATCATATAGCGAAATGAACGCCAAAAACATGCGAAATAGTTCACCTTTTTCTCCTCGGGTAAGAAAAGCGAAAATTGACTTTGTAGTTAAAAGGTTTTATTTAATTTACGAATTTACATTATCCTTCCCGTTCCTGAGCGATATAGCACACATTTTACGTACCG
This sequence comes from Trichonephila clavata, assembly GCA_019973975.1. NCBI lineage: Eukaryota > Metazoa > Arthropoda > Arachnida > Araneae > Nephilidae > Trichonephila > Trichonephila clavata. The sequence goes on from BMAO01013462.1 coordinate 22,104, forward strand.
TATAAATGCCATATCGTTCAGGTCGAAGGATTTTCTGCACTTTATGACTTGAATATTCAAAATCGAAAGTTTTCGGTTTCAGTGCCCTTTTTAAAAACTGGATGATTAATTTACTTGCACAAAACAAAAATTAGCCCATATTCAAAATTTTGGATCACTCAAGAAGATTAAAAATTACTTCGTTTAGGAGCAGTAGAGAAAAATGTACTCATATCACTTCAAGATTGGATTTTTAAAAAAAATATGTAGATTTTGAAAAATGTGATTTTTTAGAAGCACTCCATCATCTCAACCATAGCTTCAGCATACATAATAACGCATGTCTGGACCTTTTCATCTATGTTGTTTGCCGTTTCTCCCCAAAATTTTTCTTTTATTAACTAAGCAAACTATTTAGTCATTCAACATATACTCCTGGAAACCAAGATAAAATGTAATATAAAACAGTTCACAGAATACTCACACTTAAAACAAAAAAGAAACTTCAATACTAACTTAAGCAAAAGTATATTTAAAACAGATAAAATAAGTTAAGATTGATGAATAACCATAAGCATTGTTCTAGGTAAATTCGTAATTAAGTCCATGAGAAAAAAAAACTCTAAATTGAACAATACATTGTTTTTCTGTATTGAATTTGTACCCAATTTGGCGAAAGTAATTTAACAAGTTGGTGACAGAGAGAGAGAGAGAGAAAAGATAGTGGATTAAGAATAGAATACGAGTACACAAAATAATATACATAAAACAGTCTTATATTGGAAAACAAACTTAAGAAATTAAAATTAACGAAAGTTAACAACCATCTGAAGCAAATAATTCCTTTCAACTAGGCTTAAAAATAAATTGAAAAAAATACAACAATAATAATAACTGAAATAAAACATATAAAATAAGCATAGTTTTGATCAAATTATCATTAACGCCGAGCATAAACAGAAATAAATTATACTATCGACATTAATATAAGTTACAATCTAAAACAACAATTCAAACTAAAATGTATTTTGAAAAATATTTTTTTGGGATGGTTTATTCGAAAAATAATTTTAATTCTGCTACAATTGAATAAATATAAGGATAAATAAATATCATGAGAAAATAATATATATATATACCGATCTCAAAATACTTCATGAAACATAATTTTTCGCATTCATCATTAGACGTGACGTCATATCACTAGAGTTTTGTGAGGAATAACCTCAAAATTATTTGAATAATAAGTGAATTTTGAAAAATATTCTCCCTGATTTCAAACATCATCATCTATAGTTTCAGCGTAACAAATTTCAGACTTCTGGATGTGCTTCAATTTTGGCTCCCCATTACAAATACACACATGCATATAAATTCTTTCTTTTACAAGTAGGTATTTATTTAAATCATTTCTAACTTCTGGTAAGAATTCTACACCTTGAAATTGATAGTTTCTTTGGCATACGATCGTATTCTACAAAGGAATGCTAAACTGAATATTTTATAAAATATATTTTATCTTTCTGACAATTCGAAGTATTTGTATTACGTAAACATTTTAAGTTACTAATTTTTTTTTCATTTGGAGATTACTGTGTGATTGTTTTTTTTTTAAAAATACATTTTGCTTAAAAAAAACAAGTTTTTTTTCGAATCTATTTTTTTTGTAGAAAGACGAAAAATACGTATAAAAAACAAGTTTCTAACGCTATGCATTACGTGTTTCTTTATAGTGTGTGAGTACATACAGGTACTTTTTTTTACTGGATATGTTTGAAAAACTTGACACTAAGGACGATCTTTTTCCCCTGCTTGTTTGTTCGAAAATATATGTGAGGAGCAGCAGATGGTTTTGAGTGACGCATATATTTCGATAAACTTTTCTTTTGGAATTTTGTATTCGCATATGATATAAAGAAATACGAAATCCTTAAAACTATTCCATTTTTCTTACAAATAGGATTTTAAATTAATCTTGGAGAGAATATTATATATAAAATAATTTGAGAAGATTCTTTTATCGTATAACTCATTTGAAAATTATAGCTTTGAATTCGTAGCATTTAGATTACCAGATATTCATATATTTTTCTTTCAAACTATTACAGTAAACTAAGTTTTAAGGCACTACGTTCAGAGACCAATTTTTTAAAAATTCATTTTCAGAAGAATTTTATTGTTTTAAGGTATTGTAAATTTTGCAAAAAACTGACAGTTTTTTTATAATTTTGTTTTATAGGCCATTTTATTAGCTTCATTAAAATACCAAGTTTATTATTTTCCGTTCGCTAGAGAAAAAACTGCCAGTGTTTTAGTAAAAGCAGATGTCATTACTTGAAGCAAAATGGCATACTTTAAAATGCGTTTTACTCCAAATTTGTTGTTTTTTCGAAAATGCTAAAACGGGAACAGCGATTGCTCAAAAAGTTTTGAAAGTATTCAACTGAAATTTTTTGTGTACATTCTGTATAATAGTAGAAGTGTTTTAATGATCATATTTATCAACCACTGTTTTACTCTAAAAAATTCAGTCCCTTATGTGAACATAATCATTGGTTTTTTTAAGCAATTCCATATAAGATCAAAATAAAGCGCTCTAGTTTTTGTAAAAATTTAAATATCTCTTATCCTGAAGGTCATTTCATAAATGAATAACATAGCAGCACATCAGAATTGAAAAATTGAAGATTTGTTCATAAACTTTTGGTACAGAATGGGCCCAGTTTATTTTATTTTTTGTGAATTTTCACCACTTTTTTCCCATTTCAGTAATAATAATTTCTTTTCATCTTCTTAATTTTAGCATTTTCTTAAAATGTACTGAACAAATCTAAAAACCACAAAAAAAAATCCCTATATCTCCATTTTTTTTTTTAAAGTTGTTGCAAGTAGTTGGATACTTTAAAAAACATTTTTCGCTCTCCATATAGCTAAAGGAGAGAACTAAACTATAGGATTTTATTAGGAAATATTTATGGTAAAAACATGATCAAAAACAGATAACTCTATATGACAAATTTGCAATTAATAGGCCTATTTTATGCTTTAGATAGCAATTTGATTTAATTTTTTGTTGCAGTTTATTTTTAAGTTTAATGTGGCGTCATGTTAAATTATTAATGATGTTTATTTATTGAACAATATTGTTTTGTCACGTATTATATATTGTGGTTTGCAGCAGTGCATATCGATTGCTTATATAAATATCCGAATTTGTCATAGTTTATCTATATTAATAATTGTACAAGTTTGTGAAGGAGCGGAATAATGCAAAGATGGAATGTCGCAAAATTTTTATAAGTTTAAGCTATGGCCGATGATCGTGTTCATCTCAAAGATGCTTTTCAAACTTCCCTTTATGTTTTGAAATTCAATGTGGTAGAATTTTTTTTAGTAAGGATTCATGTCGAATCGCGAACGAGGCAACTTATCCAAAAATTTACATAATTTTCCCAATTATGGCCTAGCTTTTAAGAATCTTCAAAATAATTTTCAACTTTTGTACCTTTTTCTGTTGAGCTCTTAAATGCAATGCTGAATTATAATTTTTTCACAATCTGACTGATCCATTTTTTTAAATAAAACATAACTCTGTTGGGAACGTATATGCTAACTCATCCGTTTATTATTATTATTTTTTGTTTTAAAATCGTAAAATATATAAACATATTGATCCAAACGAGATGGACTTCATGCAATACGCGTAATGAGCATTACATTTTTTTATAAAAAATTGTATACTTCTTTGTTAGTTTCCAGGACAAATATGACTTACCGTTTATTGTCTTTGTATATGATGCATTTGCTTAACATTATTTGCAGAAATGTACTTTTTTACAACATATCAAACAATAAGGTATCAAGATTGGTAATCATATGAAACCGTTTACTGATGCAGAATATGAGAAAAAGTGATTCTTAAATGCTCCCAATTTAGAAAAATTCCGGACAAAAATAAAAAAAATATAAAAAAATAATTAAAAAAAGCAAATAAAGAGTTTTAATATTTGGATCAATTTTCACATTTTAAATGTTTTATGTTATCTTGGTCTTAAATCATCCCCCCCCTCCCATTAATCCTCATGTTGCCACCCGCGGGAAATAGCTAACATATGTATACGACCCGGCAGAAAAAAAAGTTGAGTACCCCTGCCCTATACTGTAATTTTGAAATAGAATAATTGTGAATCCTGAATGAAAATTTTGAAACTTTAATCTCTTAATTTTAATATCCACTATGTATTCTTACAACTACAATTTCATATTCTTATTCCACAGAAGCCGTAAAGAGCTGCAACAGCACTTGAAAAGTCTAAAGGAACCTGACTTGCTGATGGAATTGATCCGAGACATTGCAAATGAATTGGACGTGGATACCCTTTGTCACAAAATCCTTGTTAATGTGGGCATTCTGACTAATAGCGACAGGGGTAGCTTATTCTTGGCCAAGGGCCCACGTGGTTCACGCTACCTGGTAGCCAAGTTGTTTGATGTCACTCCTGACTCAGTGCTGCAAGATGCCCTAGATGCTGCCGTAGATGAAGAAGGTGAATCCCGTATACCATCAATTCCTTTTGGAGTTGGTATTGCTGGACATGTGGCTCTTACTAAAGAGAACGTTAATATTAAAGATGCCTATCAGGTAAGATTTATTTTATCTCAAATACACACAGTGCAGTAGACATTTTTATAACGTGGTAGATAAATTTCGAGATATAAGAGTCAGATTATACAAATATTTGACTTTAAACAGCTTAGTTGATAGTATGTTTGTACCAAAGATAACAGATATACTCTTTCTCGATATGAAATCTGGTTTATTTAGCAAAGATTTATTTACCTAAAACTTTTTTTCTCAAATATAAGTTAAGTAACTCATACGATAAAAGTAAATCATACGATATAAAAGCTTATACTTTCAGATCAATTTAATGTGTGTGTATTATAAATATCAACAAACTGAGACCTGCTCCTCTAAAAATGGGATTCGCAGAAATTTAAGAAGCTCGATGACGTGTAGCGTTACCAGACAAAAGTTAAGTTAATTATTGGAGCTAATACACAATAAAAAGTCAAATATCATTCTTTTACAGTGTCATACGAACCTGCATTAGCGTGTTGTTAGAACAAGATGTCAATTTTTCCGCCGTGTTATACCAATCTGCCTCTTATAAACCCATGTTATCGGTTGGGGAAGGGTATGATAATAAATATAATTTTTATCACTTGAGTATTTTCTGTTATTAATTGCATTCAAATATCATTATTAGTTTTGCCGAAATGAAATGCAATGGGAAAGTCATTTCAGGTTTATTTATTTGTCTGGAAGGGAGGATATATTTTTCTCTAGTTATGTGTACGAATGAAATAACTTTGCTCTATATAGTTTACTTTGTCGATTAATAAATATTATAATGATCGCAATTTAATTAATTTTATCATAAAAATATGAGTAACATAGTTGAAAAAAACTTTAGCCTTCCGAAATACACAAGTTTTTCAAAATTAATCTAATTTGATTAAATAAACAGTAATTTAAAAATTTATTTTAGAAATGCAGAAAAAGGTTATTTAAGGACTATTAACTCTTTAATTGTGGATGGTATTGATAAAATTATCGGAATCCTTTATAATAAAATCCATGAACTTTTTACAGTCTTTAAGATAAACATCTAAAATAACTAACTTTTAAGTGTACTCTCTTCTTTTTCTATCAATTCAGCATTAATGTACCATAATTTAATGAAGAGTTTTAAAGACAATGTTTTCAGGTTAAATGTTAACCACATAAATTTGAAATAAATAATTTTGTCAAAATCAAAGAGTATCTTAATTAAATGGGAATATATTTAGATTTAACTGATAATTACACTATTCGATTAATTTTACAGCTTACAATCAATACTTGATTTGAGGCTGTTCAGAAAGACAAAAGTATCTTTTTATTTCTGCAACTATAACGAGAAATTGTATCACAATTAATGTTAGTAGTGATTTCTTACGTATGTTATTCATTTTAAAGAAAATTTATAAAGAGCATCAGATTTATTTTACCGAAAAAAAATTTTCCTTTTTCGTGTTTATTCAATTTAAATTATAGCATGATTTAAAAAGTTTTACTTTAAGAAAAAATCTTACATTTTTTCCCCCTCTCTTAAATATTATTTTTCACAAAGTTCTCAAAGCAAACAATATTTCATCGATGCTATTGGTATAGATTGCAAGAACAAATGCTATATAGATAACTGACAAAAATAAATCAAACATTTGAAAACAATTTTGAAGAAATTTAAAAAAAAATTTGTAAAGTCATGTGAATTCCTCCTCCTTACTCTCTATAAATGCATCTACATTGGGACTGTATTCGAAGTAAAAATCAAGACGCATTATTTAAATGCGATAAAAAAGTTTGAAATTGAAGCCTTCTAGAAATATTTTCCATGATTTTTTTTTCTTTTTCGATGTTCTTTCTGGTTCAAATGTACTTGAAATTTTGCAACACTTGGTACAGCAAAAAAAAAATCTCATTCGCATTGATTAGAAGAGACCCCTGCCCCTTAAGGTAGATTTCACTCATTATGAATATCCATGTTCAAGGCTTGCAATTAAAGAAAAATGTATGTTCCTTTCACAAAACTGCGCTACACAATTTCTTTTTCAATGTACAGTAAGGAATTCTCAGGAAATGTCAGATACAGGAACAATTTTCACTCTTTTGAATTCAAAGAATCTATTAAATGGCTATGTACAAGTATAATGATATGGGATGTAAAGGTCAAAAAATAAAACTCCACCTTTGATTTTAAATAGTATTATAAAAACAGCTCCGAAGAATTTGTTTAAATTTTCAATTTCTTCTATCTCCTTAACCTATTTAAAATGATAAATGATAAAATTGTCTCTTTATTCTCCTACTTATAATCCATTTCACAAATTTTGATGCACTGTGCAAATGTGATTTTAAAAAATCGCATTTCATCAAAAATTGACCTGAAAAAATTCGGAATACGACTTTTTGTAATATGTCTGATATTCGATCCCATGAATATAAAATACTTTGGAAGCCAAGAAAAAAAATTGGGTTCTACATAGTTAAATTTCGTTGACTACATTCTATATTTTGTAACCGATTATTTTTACATTTTCGAATGCATAAATAATCTGTTACGAAACATAGATGTAGAATTTTGGGTACTTTTCCATTTCACCAAGTTGGCGTTATTGGCGACAACACGCAATATGCACATAAAAATATTAACAAATATTAGTTTTCATTGGTTTTTTTATTCATTTTTGATGTGTTATAAAAATATGCTATTGATAAGAAAAGATCACGACTTGCTTTGATAAAAGATAACCAGCTGAAATACTCCGCTTAGCTTGGGTGTATCATTCATGGCGACTTTATAACCCACGCCGGCGAATCAGAAAAGTACCGATTTGGTAATTAATATTTATTTTTAAAGTTTTATTAATTACTTTTTGATAAATGTTATACAATGGAAATTCTGTGTATAACAAAGAAAGAATTTATAAAATACGTTGTAAGCAAACCAATGGCTTTACCTTTTCAAAATTGTTTTTACAAATTTAAATGCTACAAAAAACATTTAACTCTAAGATCCTTAAACTCTTTTAGAAATCATTACGAATGTACCATACAAATAAAAAAAAAATGATGCGTAAAACGCCACGCGATAGAAATGAAACTACTTTGGCGACTGAAATAAAGCGTAAATGAAGAAAAAAATTTGAACATTTTGGAAGAAATCTAATTATATTAAACTGCTGCGGGAACTTATTTTAATCAAATTGAATTCAAACTTTATTTATTGTATGAAAATAATATTTTTATTTAGTTTTCTGCATCATCATTTTCCAAGAAAGGCGCAATAGGTTTGTGATAACTGAAGTGGGATATGAAAATCCTCGATTGTAGTATGAATCGAGAAAACTACATCAATTGTGGTTCCGTATCTTGTTGTTCCTTCTCTAGTATCAGTATTCATTGCCAAATTCAGTGTCCGTTTTAAGAATTCAATGAGTAGCTTTGCTTCTTATGAAGCAAAATTAACATTAAAGTCTCCAGTTACGATAATCGGTTTTTTTATCATCATCGGATTCAATGATTGCAGCAACCTTTGGTGTATACAGCACTAAAACTTTATGGATGAAGTTGATAACAGCTGCGACAGAACTACCTGGTCATATATATATACGTACCAATAGGACAGTTTCCCGATTTTCCATGGTGTAATGAGCTGCATATATTTCGCCAATGCCTGAGGCATTTAATGAAAGTGAAGTAGTTTGTCTCATCGTTATACCCATATGAAAAGTAATGATATGAGTTACATCATTAGAATCGTGGTATATTGCAACTCCTCCAGTTCTTACATGAGATAGTTTGAAATTACATACACAATCAAAATGTGGATTATTAGGATGCTTGCTTGTTGAGTTACTGTGTCCATGAAATCCGCAACATGGGCTAATTAACTCTGACAATTCAAAGAAAAGCGTGATCAGCCTTTTCTATCACTAATGAAGCTCGTCATATCTTCTTCAAAAGTTACCAAACGATTGAGAGAAAGCTTACAAAATTCTTCTTGTACGCTTAACGTTTACACGACTCTTTTTCCATGTTAAAAAGTATAATCACTATTCGATATCGCGATGTTAAATCCCTCGATACTTGTCATTCGAGATAGTGCTACATATACTTACTGCTATGAATGGGTTTTATCATATCCATAAACAAACTTGTTGAAAGTACCACCTTCAGATTTATGAATAGTGATAGCATAAGTAGAGAATATAGATAGAATTTATTATCGGTTCACCTGCATCAGTTCCATCACGCATTACACTTGTTGAAGTATGTCTATTTGTTGATGGCACAGGGTGGTTCACAAAGTCCGTATTAACACTAGAACGTCCGGGATTTCGATTACCCTAAAACGTCCACCGGTGTGATTTTGACACCGCGGTATAAAATATATAAAGTAATTGTTTTAACTAAATAATTGCTGGACTACTGTTCAATAGAAATTAGTTTTAAGACTATTTAATATTACTTCATGTAATTGTCATATATTGTGACCCTTTATATTTTAAAAAATTGGCGTTGAATTTTGTTTCGCCACTGCTTTGTCGCAAATCTGATTGGAGCATTACTATTGTGCGGTATCCATTCTGTGCCATCCCTAGAGACATATATATCAAGATTTACTGGAATATTATCAATTACTTCTGCATTTTCTTCGGATTATTCTCAGTCTCTTTCATTCAATCTTATGTCTTAATCGGAATCTAAATTAGAGCCAATTCATTCTCAGAAAGCTCTCGCAACAAATTAGCAATTTCATCAGGGCTTAGACCCTTTTCTAAAAGCTACCGTTTCATGGTGTCTGTTCTGTACTAAGTTCGAAAATCGAATGCAATTTTTTTATGAGAACATAAGCAAATACTATGTAACGAAACAATTAGACTCAACAATTTTAGTACAGTTGGTTAATTTTCTCTGTAAACTCAATAACACTGTATTCAAGGTCAAAAAATGTTTGATAGAACTTTGGGAAATTTGTTTTATTGATGATATTTACTTAGTGGACTATATTTTGTTTAACGACAGCTTTTTATAATGATAAATTGCCTTGGTATCGAAATGACACTATAAGACGTTCTAGGTATATTTAGTTGTAAAATCACTCCTGAGCCATAAAACTTTTCTGTGTAATCACTAGGAAAAGTGATTTACAGTCACGAAAAAGTTTCAAATTCTCAGCAAAAATGCGAAAAGGAGAACAAATTATACGGGCTCCGGTGTCAAATTGACACCGATGGCCGTTCTTGTGTTAATCTGGGCTGTCGTTAGAGGAGTCTCATTAGCATTCCCATCATCGGTCGTTAATTCTCGTCATTAAAAGAATATTTTGGAATGTTTTTTCCCGTGCTTGATATTCTCTCATGCGCTCTGATGGAGATTTGGCAGTTGTATGAAATTTGGAATTCGTACTATTTTTTGTGACTTTTTCGACTGGATTTACTGCCAGTTTTTTTTTTCTTTCATGAAACTCTTTTCCTCTTTGTACATTTGATTTAGGCATTCTTACTAAAATTAATAATAAATCAACGCAAATGAAAATTAAAAATAAACTTGATGCATCACTGACAGAAGTCACTGTATTTGTTTACAAAACGCTAAACAGTTATAGTGAATCTGGTGCGATCGTTAGTAACATATACACAATTCCCTAGACCAGTGGTGTAATATACCCCCCCGCAATCCCCGCATCACGGGGTGCCCAGGTTTCTAAGAAGCCCAAAGCCTGACTGCCGCAAAGTACCTACCAATTGTATAATTCACCTTGGGGGCCCAAAATTGCAGGGAGGGCCAAGTGTTCCCCGCTACACCACTGCCCAGATATTCCCGTAACGCCATCTACAAGTATAATGGTAATATTATGGGTGCGTTATTTGTTGAAAGAAAACGGCACGTTTATTATACAAAAACTTCAAAAATACGCCACGCGAGATCGTTACGAGCAGCAAGACACTCAGTGTCTCCAATACCTAAGCGCTCCCCTTGCCTTTCATCCGAAGCAGCAAGAGGACTCCAACTCCATACGTCTGATACAATTCCCCCTTCCGCGCGTGTACCATTCTGACATGCTTGTGGGTACAGAGCGACTTACTCCCACCACTCCTTCCGTTCGGTTTTTCACCATAACGCAAAACTGGACAAATTTTCCGTTCACTCTCAATGCCCGAGTGCGCCTATATAAAGAAATTTCACTTCAAAAATGTTTTTATACAAGACATGTTACATTAAAAATTATTCTGATTTATATAATTGCCTCAAACGCTTTCTAAATTCAAATTATGTGACTCAGTGTAGAACTGAAAAATTATTTTGCATGGAATAAATTATAATATTATGAATTTTCATACGAAGTTAATAATGTGAGGTAAAATACTTTGTCATCGTTATGACTTTAGCAAAGAACGTGAAAAAAACCTTTTAAAAAATCTTTTACATAACAAATAAGAAAAATTATTTCTAAACACCTTGAATCTGTAGCATATTTAAAATAATTTATACTTTCTGTAACGGTTAGAACAAAAAGAATTATACGTTACATTTCTTCGGACATGAAATTAATTTTAAAATGAGACGGATCTCATTTCGAAACGATTTATTCATTCTTATTTTACATCGTAATTGGTTCAAAATGTGGAAAAATCCCCTGAATATTTATAAATGCCTAAATGAAAACAAGTTTTTAATAAAGGAAACAAAAACCACCCAAGTCTTTTTATTTTAAGCATTTGGAAAAATAACTGTAAAATTTATTAAAAGAAAATACTAGAAGAACTTGTGAAGAATAATAATAGAAAAATTAAAATAAAATGAGAATTATATCAAATGAAGATTTGAAAGTATGGATAAAAATATATTTAAATTATAGTCACGAAATAACTCTTTTTTTTATTTTTATTGTATGCAATATATTTTGAAATGAGTTTCGTACATTTCTTATTGCCACTAGAAGTTTTTATTTTACGACCAGTAAACTCGCAGAAAGAAGTAATAATTCGAGGGGGCTAAGTTTAGGGAGTATGGTGGATGTGACAGAATTTTCCAGCCTAGCTCTGCGAGTTTCTGACGCGTCCCGACAGTAGTTTCTGGCCTGGCATTATCATAAAGCATTGAACATTGCACGTGCACGCCGGTCTCTTTCTTGAAGTCCTGTTTTTAAATAATTAAGGACTTTAGCTTTTCATTCGGTTTCATAAACAACATTCTCCTACTCAAACTCAACTTCGGCTTAGAGTTGATGACCGCGGTGTCCTAGTGATCTAGGTTACGGACTTATGGCTGACGAGTCATGAGTTCGAACCTAGTGCTGCTGAAGACCAGCAGTGTAGAGGTGGCTGATGCACGTTAAATCTGTTGAGACTCTAACTTCCTCCCGTTAGTGTAGTGTGTGGAAGTTAGGTGTCGTCCTCGCTACTTGATCATGGTTCAAAAGTACAAGGTCCGTCACCAATAGCCCTCGTGTAGCTTTATTGTGTGGCGTTTATAAATTATCGTTCTCATTCTCTCATCCATAGGGGGAAACAATATACCCTTTTCCTTACGATATTTTTATAGGTAATACTCTTTTCATCCTCAGTAATCATTAGGTTCATATAGAAAGTAGATATTTGTAGATAATAACACGAACATTAAAATTCTTCTCACTTAATTTATGTGGGATCCATCTAGAATATTTTCACACCAATTCTAGTTTCCGAATGTGGTCCGAAATGGTTTTGTTGAGCTGAATCAATGTTTTCCGCAATTTCCGAAAGGATGGGCAGAACTTTCCTGGCACCTTACAATTAAACATAAAAAGATTAAAAATTGTTCGATTTTTTTCTTAAAAAAATGTTTATTTGGTGAAATCTGAAAGATTTTTGAAAAACTTCCTTAAACATATGCCTTATTTTTCCTTCCTCCCCCCCTAAAATTCATTCTTGTTTAGAAATGGTAGCATTACTATTTTAAAAAAAATACCGTATATAAAAAAAACAGAAAAACAGTTCCTATAATTAAATATTATATTTAGAATTTGTTAGTTAAGTCACAACGTTGTGATAAAACTTGGCATTAAACGTACAGTAATGTATAATAAACTTGCAAATAATAAACTTGCAAACAGTAATAATAAACTTGCAAATCTAATTGTTAATGCATTCTCCCTGTAATATTTTGAAAAATCTTATTTTTAATACAATAAAATCCATTATTTTTGCTCAATATCTCTTGAAACAAAATGATTATTTAATAAAAGCAGGTGATCTTGCGAGACTTAATCTAATTATTCAATAAAATATTTGGGGAAAATTTTTAAAATTCATTCAAATGCACATCCACTTCCCCAAGATATTGCTATGAGATCTGGCATAAAATACGAATAAATTTCGCTACAAATAAAAATCATTTATTAAATAGTTTTCAGAAGTATTCTGGGTATGCAAGGACGATATTAAAGGAATTTCACGTTCAATTTATGATGTAGAAGAGAATTTAAAGCCTCTAGAGAAAAGTTTAAACAGATCAAAGAGAAAAGAATGTTCGCGAATAATCGGCCGGAGGGTATGGACGTTTAATTTTGTTTGAAATATTTATTTGAACTTGATCTCCTTTTTCCGAACGGAGATAAGTGTTTTGTTTAAATCAAATAAAACTATGCAGATTGAAGCTCTGGAATACAATTGCTTTAGGGAACATTGTTTTTAGTATGAAGACAAATTAAAAATAAATAATAAATTAGGATAAAAGCTTTTTATTGAACGTTATCTTGTATCAATTTGACATATTATGTTTATAACTTAATTTATATATGTTTCCTTAAAACGTAACAGAAAATGATATAGTAAAATAACAGAAATAACAGTCATCGCATTTTATTTTAAAGATTGACTTTCCGACCGAATATTCTCCTTTTTATTAATACAGGAGTATTAGTGATATTTTTATATGTATTGAATAGAATAAATAATATTTATGTTTGTGTTGTATTTATATATTTGTGTCGGAAAAAATAGATTTATTTAAGTTTATCTTACGCAGAAAAGAAAAATTATGTACTCAGGATGGGGAAGTTTCAAATTTATTATAATACTAATAAATAATTCCTTTTATTTTCCTTTCATATTAGTGAGACTGCTACAGACTCATATCTTAGTGCCGGTCCTAAATATTGGGAACTTGAAGCCTTTTAGATTCTAAATATAGCAAGAAATTTTGCATTAAAATTTGACATTATTAATATGATAGTTATATTTTTTCGAAAAAAAATTCTAAGGTACTATCAAGAATAATCAGAATTCTAATAAACCATTATTCGACGATATTTTTTATACATTTGATATGTGTTCTTTAATATTAGATTTGCTTATATAATTCATCTCTTAAAAATACGAAAGAAAATAAGAAAAATTAAAGAAGAAAACCTGTTGTTTTCTTCTTTAATAGCTCTGTGGTTGTTGTTTGTACAGTGAACGTTTTCAATTTCTTAATGTGGCCACGACACTGACTGGTCATGGTCTGGAATTCATAGCCAGCGTTGTCGAATCATAGATATGAGTTTTGATGCCATTAAAAAACCTCCATGTCGTGGGACTGATGCACCGTATTAATTTTACCGTGGCTCAAAGTACTCACGTTGCCATAGTGTGGTTTGAAGAGTATGACAGCTCAGGTGTCGTTCTCGTCACTTGATTCGGTTCAAAGCTACGAGGCGCAATAGCTCACTTGTTTCTACATAGTGTTGTTGTTGTTGTCGTGTATGACAAAAGTGTAAGTTGCTAGATGGTAAAACCTCGGTGTCATAACTGAGGGTTGCCAGAGACCCGAGAGGTTGGACTTCTGATCATTTTGGCGCCTTTTACGACACGCGTGAATTTACGTTGAGACTTTTCTACTCCGGGGACCACAGTTTTTTTTTTTTAATTTACCTTGAATAGAAGAAGAAAATCACTTTGGCGAAAAGAGCTATTGCAGTTTTGTTGGTAGCCAAAGACGAAGGAGAAAACTGATGATGAGTTAATTTTGGGGAGATTGTATTTGTTGTCCTTGGCGAGGATTGCCCGAAGAATCTGTTAGGCTTAACGTATGACGCCTCTAATTAGGCTTAACGTAGCTGAATTCAAAAGAGAAATTTTGAAGCACTTTTCAAGTTCTTTTAAAGTCTGCAGCATAAAACATATGCAGATTGTCATTATAACTATTAAAACGATCCATAAAGATCCACAATAACAGGAAGTTTCGTAGCAGGCTATTTTAGCTTAATTAACCAACAGAGTCCCGTAATGTATTTAAATTAAGTTCTCTATATAGCGTGAAGCAAATAAGCACTCGCTTCTAACTCTCTCACACACACAATTACTGTATTCTTCGAAAGACACAGATTCATTTAACCCAACCGTTACGTCACTATCACATCTAACACATCAATCTTTAGTAGACCAAATCAGCACTGGAGTTGACAGTCGACTCAGCACCTATCCAGAATGCCGACTTCCATTTATAGAGTAAAATTTACAGTCAATACCCTCAATCCTCGTCTGGTATAAATAATTTAAAAGGAATAATGTTATAATAAGAGTCTGGGATATATTCTAAACACAGTTTAAGTGAATTGCTTTAAGTAGAAATAATTAGTATATTAAGTATATTATTACTCAAAATATATGATAGTAATATTGGTGTATTTTTTTAGAATATTTTTGTTTTAGTTACAGTATATTTATATTTAAAATGTTCAAATTCCCCTTTTTTTATCTTAAACAAAAAAAAGCAATTTGAAAACTGATATAGGGGATAAGAGGTATTAATGATTCATTCTTGATTTAAAATATAATTTTAATATCATTGTTTAAAAGTAACAAATGAGAGAAAGAATAGAACACCCACAATTACTTTAAATCAGGACAAAACATCACAATTGTTAAATGGCTGTTTCAAGATTTGTTATTTTTGCATCATTTTTTCCTTATTTATGAATAAAACTTTAAGATAAATTGCAACATTTTAAATGTTTTGATCTTTATTCCTGTTTAATTAGTTAAGCGTCCCCCCCTTCAATAAGGAACTTTGTAATTTAATTCCAGCTTTCAGTTTAAATTATTTTACTGTGTATAATTCACAACTCATCTTATTGCTTGCGTAAGAATTGAAAATTAATTTATACTTCGTGTAATAATTATATATAATTTTTTAAATCTTAAATTCGTATAAGTAATACTTTATTGTAAATATTTATTATACATTCTTTTGTATTTTTGAAGAAAAATCATTTTTATTTGCGTTAAATAATAAACTGTTAAACTGGCAACAGTAATCACGGTAATCGTTAAAAAAATATCTCTTCTTTCCAGGATAACTTGCTTTAAAAATTATGAGAATTCCATAAAATGATTTTCGGGTTTCAACGAGAAGGTTTTTTTTATATAGAAAAAAAAATTTGGGTCAGTTTTTAGAGAAAAAATAACGCGGAACTACAAATAATGCATTTATTTTATTTCTTCTTCAAAAACTAAATGAGTTTTCAATACTTTTTTAAGTAATCTAAAAGTTATAATCCCTGAAAGGAGAGCCGTTATATAAAAACTATTGCAAAGGAATTTTTTTTCACGGTTTTCTAAGAATTATCGAGAAAAGATTATTTTGTGAATAATAAAGCTCAGGTCCTAAGCCTAAGAAACTCACACCCCTTATAGTTTTTTTTCTTCTATTTTTTTCTTTCTTTTGAGATTCTTGAGAAAAGTTTTTTATTTGAGCCACCATAATTTTCTTTCTCCATTATCACAGAAAATGGAAAAAAGCTTTTTTAAATTTTCTTTCGACCTTGTATAGTAGCATCTTATTACTTTTTAAAGTGTATGTTTCCCTGTAACATATTTTCTTCATCTAACCTTGAAAATTATATTTTATATGCCGCGTGTGAGTGGGTAGGAGAAAAACAGATTTAAAATACTGTTAAACATATCAATATATCAATCTCAAACGCCAGTTTACAAAATGTTTTCATGAAATTGGTGAATGTAAGTCGTAAATTTTGCATACACAAGAGAAATCTCTCTTTTTATTTTTCTATCTTTTTCTTCTCCTATAAATATAATGAGGAGATTGATATTTTTAAATCTCTTAACCTCTCTTTTTAATTAAAATGTTTTTGGATTTAAACTTTTAAGACCATTGCATTAAGAGATTTTGAAAACTCAATTTTTTAAAATTGCTGTAAATTTAACAGGAATATATTTGATCTTGAAATTAAGAATTAAAACAATATTCTTCCATTTTCTTATTTAGTTTCATATTTTTTAAATATATGCAATAAAAAAATATGTCCTTTTTTGGAGCATTTTGGGCAACAAAATGACCACTTAAGGGGTTAATTATACGTAGAATGTTCCAAAATTTATGTTTAATTATTCACTTACCTTCATTCTTTTATGTATATTCTAAATAAAACATCAGGGCCTTTAAAATGGAAAACAAAAACAGAAAAACACGTACACCAAAATTAATTAAAATCATTTCTATTTCCATTCATTCTCTTATCTTATTTGCTAATCACTTGCTAGAACATATAACCACAAAAATTAGAAGTCAAATACTTTTCTACTTATCCCCTACGAAGAAAATTGATTTCTGTCAAAACAAGCCCCATTCTTCTGTTTCAACACAAAAGAAGAAAATAGGACAGAACCTTCTGTGTTGAAAGCAATTGCCTACTCCAAAAGACTTTTTTCTTTTTTATATGCCATCGTCTATTCTATTGATCTGGAATTTGGGTGGATTCTTCTGAATTGTTCTGGAATTTTGGAAAGCGGTTGAACAATCTTGTTCCAAAATTGCGAAAATGAATTAAGTATGCGTTTTGTAATTGTCCAATTCGAGAGCAAAAATATTTATTTATAAAGAGTTTCAGATGTTATTCTATAACAATCTGCATAAGAAACTTTAATTAACATTCCCAAATTATGTACTACTTAATTTAATTTTGTCCCTGATGTAAATAGGCTAATTAAATTAGTTATAAATCTATCTTAAAAGAAATTGTTTGTAATTGCATTCTTGGGCTTACGCATATGAATAAAATATCTAAAAATCAATTTGTCGCTGGACTGAATTAAGCTTGTTATAGTAAACAAGCTTGTTTATAGAAGCTTGTTTACTATTCTCGCAATTAAATTTAATGTATTTTATAAGAGAGAGTTGAAAATTTTAATTATCTTCAAGTTATCAACTTCGAGCACAGAAACAGACATTAAAATTAACGACTGTAGAATATTATTTTTAGCAATGCCTCATATATCCAATCTAATTAATTCAGATATTCTGAGCAGTAATCCAATTCAATTAATTCTGCAATTTTAATAGTAAGATATCGCGTCACAAAAGACGTAACTGATTCTAATTTGTTTGCTTTTATTGCTTATACCTTTTAATTTCAAAGTCATTCGACCAATGTTTAATGAGTTTTGAAAATAATCTGGCACTTATCTTTTTATTTCAGATAATTAATGAAGCTAAATTTTAATATTTCTCTTGTTTTAATATGTTTTAATAAGACAATAGTAGAACATTTTGACAGATACTTGAATCTATCTGAAAACCTAATGTTATTGTTAAATAATTACTTAAAAATAACTAAGAGTTATTAATTAAGAAAACTCGTATCTAAAAAATAATGCAACTATACACAAATAAATTTTACCTTTAAAGATATAATGATAATTAAAGCAAGACAGTGAATGAATGTTTATTTCATTAAATATTTAATATAACTTAAGTCAAAAAGGCAAGGGAAATATAATTATGTTTAAGAAACAATGAAACACATGAGATAAATTTATGAAGTAATAAATTTTTTTTGATTAATCATTCTTTTAATTGCAAGTAGAACTTTAAAATTGTTTAATAACAAAGAATAAGTAATGCATTAATTATTTCTCACTTGTAGAAGGAACTGCAACTTTACATTTTTGCAGTTATTTCTATCGATATCTAAAAACCCTTTAAACTTTTTTTAAATTGATTGCAGGTTTATTCTTTAAACATATATATATGAGTAAAATAAGTTATTTAAGAGAATATCTTACTAAACAAAGATTCGTGAAGAAAAGAATTTGTAAGAATCTGAATTATGGATCAATTAAAAAAATTCAAAAAGGAAATAGAGTTATTGGATTAAAATGTATAATATCATAATTTCTAATAGTATAATTAATTTAGGACAGTGAAATATATTTACACATTGCTTTGTAAGATCCAAAGCTTCCCCTTCAGCAGAAGTTTTCGACATAATAGAAAAACAGAACCCCACTGAAAATTAAGCCTATGTCTACTCGTTAGATGAACACAAAACAAGAAATAAAAATACTGGATGAACATAAAAATAGAATTTTCCACAAAAGAGATAATTACAAAAAGAAAATTTCAAAAAGAATTAAAACAAGAAAAAAAACTTACTTATATACATATATGTTTTGAATAATGGAAACTCAAAAACTAGATTTTAAAAAATTAAGGCCTATGTCCTTTCAAATCCTCAATTTGAGAGTTAAATGAAGCGAACAACATGATTACTATAAACTCTAATATTCTATTTAAAATGCTTGATCGTCTCTGTTGTACTAAATAATAAATCTTAAATTTTAGTCGGATTTTCATTTGGAAAGTGTAGTTTGATGGCAGAAATAAATTTCGATCTAGATATTTTTTTTTCAAATGCCAATGCTTTACAAAATTTAAACTCTTTATTTAAATCCAAACAGTTATAGTTGTCTAAATATTAACTAGTTGTCCATCTTCATACAAGCCTAAAACTAATCTGAGTCTTTTAGTTCCAATATTTTCATAGTATGTTCTATGGTGTTTCCTTTTCTTTTTTAAATGTTCAGATTTTTATGTTTTCAATTCTCCCCGCTGGTTCGAAGTTTTTCTAACTGTTCAAGATTTAAGTTTTCAGTTTGCCTTCTGGTTGTAAGTTTTTCCAATAGTTCAGGATGCAATTTTTCAACTAATCTCTTCTTTAAAAATATCTGTATTTCGTATACTTCCTTCATTTGCTCTTTTTTTCACAAAATTCGTACATTTCATTTAAGTTCTACTTTTTTCGCGTCATTTTCACAAACGACACCGTATGTATAAAAAATTTATTAGAACAGCACGAAATTACTTTTTTATTTATAAAAAGAAAATTTTTATATAGATTTGAGATATTAAAGAAATACCACAAAAGAGTCAGAGAATATTATACAGCAATTTTAAATATATAATACCACAACAGTCAGAGAAATTTATGAAGCAATTTTAAATATATAATACCACAAAAGTCAGAGAAATTTATGAAGCAATTTTAAATATATAATACCACAAAAGTCAGAGAAAATTATCTATAGCAATTCTAAATATAGTTGATTTGAATTAATTTAATTTTGGAATTACTCGAAGACCATTGGAAATGAAATTCAAATGATGAAGACGGCTCCTCGGTTAGGATTTCATTTTCCTAATACAAAGAGCTCCATTCAAAGATTCCGGGAATCATTTCAATTCTATATTTAGCATATACCTTATTTTTCATTTTTGGTGGGATTGGGATTGATCCCGTACATTTCTGACCAGCTTAGCTTATGATCTTATCTACTGAGGTTCCATTAAGATGAGAAAGATCTAAAACAATACTTAATAGCAATTCAAAATATGTTTAATGTACTAAATTTAATAAATATGATTAATTTAATATGCCATCAAATACTTTTTTGAAATTATACTTTTGCGACACACAATAAATATTGGCGGATTATTTTTTTTAAAAACGCAAAACTTGAAAGTAATATAAATAAATATTTCTTCACACACATTTGCCGTTGTATTTTTAAGTACGTAAGAAAATTATCATTGAGAGAAAAAATTATTTGAGTGTCGCTATCAAAAGTTTACCTTTATTGGTATCTCGAGTACAAATCACCGAGATAGCTGAATGGTTATTGTGTGTCGGGGCTATTCGCGAGTTATTCTGACTAATCCTCTTGGGGAAACTTTGGGGCTAGCATTTATACTAATTCACAGCCTTTCAAGAAAAACACGAGATAGATATATGTTAATTAGTTCGACTATATAATGTCTATAGATTTTGTATATGTAAAGAGAGAAGGAATCGTGAAGCTGTCAAGAAGTGCGAACACTGGAGAACTTACTTCACAAACTTAGCGCACGTTTAGAAGGTAATTTCTGAGATTAAATTATTAGATTGAAGATTTAATATAGTAGAATCTGAATCGGCCAGAGGTTCATTAGTGATTGTTCTCCTTATCTATTTCTGGTAGTCGGGTTTACTTAGGATTGAATATTAGGAATAATCGACGCTTTAGATATCACTCCTAGGTTTCTTCTTATAATTTAACTTGTGATTATTTAAGTGGTTGTTCAAAATTGAATAAATCTAATTGTTATTATGGCGTTTGTTGGTGATGCTTTGTCCCCCCCCCACACACACACCTAGAGACGCGCTGGACAGAGAGAGAGGGGTCCCAGTTAGGACACCTCCCCCATAATTGTTGCGAACTCATGGCATGCATTATTTTTGTCGAATTATGGTTTGGAGTCCTGGTGCCTCTAAAACAAAGACAGAATATATATATATATATTCCAAAATCCTTTTCTCAAGTCCTTTAAACCTTTTTCAAGAAGTCAGCCCGGATATATTTTCTTCTTGAAGTTTCTTAAAAATTGTTTTTATGGGGTAGGGTTGTTAGCCCTACGTCCAACCCTCGAACCTGACATGCAGTCATATACTTGGGATAAATATCAATTACAGTTGGAAAATATGCAGTAATCTTCGAATAATTTATTTGCTAGTTCAATAAGTGTATACGGAAGATATATGTTGTATAAGAATTAATATATTTAGTAATCAGTAACATACATAGATCATTAAATTAATCATTTTTACATAACTTGAATTATTTAAAAAGAGTTTATTATAACTTGGAAAGCTATTTTTGCAGTGAAACTAAATTTAACTACAAACCGATTCAATGACATGGGCAATCCAAACTTCTTTATGACATCCTATAATTGCCATAAGGCTTTTAGTGAGAAATCCACGAAATTTTTTACAAGGTTCTATATATATCAATTATGAAGTACATTATTGTAAGCGACATCAAAATACCCAATTGGTTTGAAATTAAATAAGATACCATACGCCTCAGATCTCTTTAACAGATATTAATTTTTCCTCTCTTCCATTAGACTACATTCTCGTCAACCATTTGTAACATCAAGTTAACCGATGTCGATTTATATTGCAGTTGACTTATTGCTGATCTTTTGATATATTTTTATGAAGCTAAATACAACTAAAACTGCTTTAAATAAAAAAAATTATAAAATTTAGTTTCAAGAAAATGTAAAATTTTAGCTCTATGAACTTTTGTAACATTTATTATTAAAATGTTTTTAAGCTCCCGTCTATGAGAGCGTATTTATGATTATAATAAGGTTGCTTGTGAAGCTTAATTTATTACTTGTATATTCAGAGATTTTAGTTTACCATCACTTTTGTGACAAAATCGAACCATTTAATATGAAAATATATTTCCATCTTTTTCTCTGAGGAACAAAGAAACAAATTTTTTAAAAGCTTTATATTTCTGATGCAAATTAAATAGAATCAATTGAAAGGAGCATTCGAAATAATTTAAATTTTTTTCAGAACGACACAGAAAGTTCTATATATTAATTAAGAATAATTTTAAAAATAAATTAAAATGTGCGGGAATCAGAAAAATAAAAAACGGGCAGGCATAAAACAAATCCATTTAATCTTATTGATACATTAATTTCGAAGAATTTTAGTTTCAGAATTATTAATCAATTTAATTATCTTAATTAACTAAGAACTCAATTAATTTAAAATATTGCAAAGAAACATCCTTCTTAATTTAAGTTTTACGTAATTCAAAATGTTCATTTTTTGTTCTAGATTTTATTTCAAAACATCTTCGCAGAATAACAGTCAAACATTTTAGAAAACTTGTATTTGTCTCGAAACTATAAAAATCTTGCGCAGAAGAATTAATTCTGTTATTTTTAAGTTTAGTTCATCTAATCATAATTTATGTTTTTGTCTTGTGATTATTGAAATAATTTTTATCGCAATTAATTGTTTAATAAAATACTACTTTCAGTTTTAAGCGTAAAAGGCAAAAATTATGTATTGAAAGTTTCCGTATTCCATACACTCACACAAACGAACAATTAAGAGAGACAGAGATAACTATTTACAAATATTTTATTTATACTTTGGTTTAATTTATTTCATCTCTTTCTCAAATGCTATTGTATTTTAGAGCAAAAAAATTTTATGACGAGAAATTATGTTTTTAATGTTATTTTTAATTTCTGTAAAAGTTTTCCGTCCCAAGCGATTGATATTTTAAAAGCCACGAGAAGACGATTATTTTGATATAAAATCTATTTACTTTAAGGTGCGTTTTACACGAAATGTGTTTCATTAAAAATGTTCAAACGCGGAGGGTGATGGCTCAAAAAGTTTTGAAAATAATTAACTGAATTTTTTTTAGTATGATCTGTGTAGTAGTAGAAGTGTTTTAACTTTCAGAATAATCAATCACTGTTTTATTACAAAATTTACAGTCCTTTGTGTGAATATAATCACTGTTTTTTCGAGAATTTTCATGTAATAACTACAATAAAGTGCTCTTGTTTTTGTAAAATTTAAAATGTCTCTTATCCTGAAGGTTATTTCAAAAATGAGTAACATAGCAACATATCAGAATTGAAAAACTGAAAATTTGTTCATAAACTTTTGGTACAAAAGCCCAGTGTATGTTATTTTTTGTAAATTTTTATCAATTTTTTCTCATTTTAGTAATAACGAGAATAAGGAAAAGCAACCATGCAAACCCAAGGTCCTTACAACTGTTTAGTACCAAAATATGCACAAATGTTTTTGCATTGTTGACTCTAAGAATAACATAAAATTAATAAACATAGGGGAAGCAAAAATTTTACAGATACAGCAAAAAGGTTTAAAGATGTAATCAGGCTCATAGTATAGCTAAGATTACTCAGGAGCACGAAATGAAACAGAACACTTTACGGGAAGTAAATATCTTTAAAAGTGGTCACAACAATAAAAACAGTAGCTTTAATAACCTTAGGCGTTTCAAGATGGGTAGTTGTTCCATTGCGCAATCAACATGCATTATTACAAATCACAAAAGTTTATAAGAAATAATTGTAAACAAAATTATACATAGATACATGAATTTAATACGGTGGCGAAACTTTAGTATTGTCTACTAACGTTAGCGGGCTAACAATCCATCCGATGTTGATATACCGTCGCAAAATTTCGGCGCCAAAAGCTAAGCGAAGAACGAAATCACATCGCCTGAATATCAGTACACTTTAACGGTACATATTGCCCTCTTTTTTTAAAGTATGGAAAAGGATAAAATACGTTATCAATCAAATACGATTCACATTTTGAAACACTAAAAATCTACTGTTATCAAATTAGTGTTGCCAATCGGAAAAATGAAATTCAGAAAAAAACATTTTTTGAGGACAATTTTTTACAAAAACAAATGTAATTCCTCCACAAAGAGTTAAAAAAAAGAATAAATACAACCATAAATAAATATATTTACAATAAAATGTGCTAAAATCCTCTCCAAAAATGCTCGAAACTATAATTTTCGCAAAATTAAGACTCGACAGGGCTGATGACGTCATATCTACATTTAGCTGAAAAATCGCATAAAAAATTAAATTTTAAAAACTTCTAAAGCAAATTTCGAAAACACCTCTTCAAGGTTAATAGCATAACGACCTATAGCTTCTACATGCCAAGTTTCATACTTCTGGGCTGCTTAATTTCGCCGGAACAGCTGAAACACACAAACACGCAAACTCTTTCTTTAATTAGTATAGCTAATTTCCTTTTTACGTCTTAATTTTAGCATATTTGACTTAAAATGTGTACTAAACAAATCTAAAAACCACACAAAAAATTCCCATGTCTCCATTTTTTTTAAAGGTTGTCGCAAGTAGTCGGATACCTTAAATTAACAATTTTTATCATATGCATTCTGAGGCAAATTGATGCTTCTTTCTAATTAATCTTCTCATTTTTCTTATTGCCAATCATGCTTTATTGAGTAGCTAATGCTTCTTCATTCCGCTCTATCTGTTGGCTCTTCTGATTGATGATTTGGTTGAAGGAAAATATAATTGATTAAATTCGTGGTTATATTAGTGTCTACGAAGGTGTTAAGTATTATATAAATGCATTTATACAGTGAAAAAATAAATATATAAAAA
The DNA here is from genome assembly GCA_019973975.1 of Trichonephila clavata. NCBI lineage: Eukaryota > Metazoa > Arthropoda > Arachnida > Araneae > Nephilidae > Trichonephila > Trichonephila clavata. The sequence continues at coordinate 47,002 of BMAO01013462.1, forward strand.
TTAATTTTGCAAAACATTCAAAGCACGTATTATTTTCTTGCTGATCATATCCATTGCCTTTACAACAAAGAAAAACGCCATGAATGTTAATGAACCTTTTGCATGATCAATGTGAGGAGTGACAGGCATATGAATATATTAACTAACTATTTCGGGTTAGAAATAGTTAGTTAATATATTCATGTACGTGCGTGAGAGACAGAGAACGAGCGACTTACATAATTTTAAAGGACTATATAATGTTGCTTAATATCACTAAAGACTAATGTAAGAAAAACAGTTATAAAAATAAAAAGGACATATTATTTTTCTCTTTTAGTGGATAAGATTTCAATTGATATTGAATCAATATTAAAAGTTTACAGTTAACCAAATTCTAAACTACTTTTTTTACATAAGATATTGAGGATTACGTACTAATAGCTTTCACCATCAAACATCTATTTCTTGCCATTTTTGAAACATCATGTTTGAGATATTTTATGCATTAAATACGAAATATGAACCTTTCAAAGTGCTATTTGAATTTTAGTGAAAGTTATTTCTTACGAAAGCCTAGTATTTGAAACGAATCTCGAGTATTTTGCATATCGGAGGGAAACTAAATCCGACCTCCTTTAGTTTTGTTAGAAAAACATAAAAAATACTTGCTTCTCCCTCTATCGTATATTCAGGTCATATGGATTTTCATGATTCTGCCATGCATCATTCCTTTTACTTTATTCGTCGCATAAATAAAACAATATTAGACGTCTGGAGGATTTTTTTCTTTAGAAAAGAAATATGCTCCTAAGTATTGGTTAGGATGATCATGGTCATTTATAACTTTTAGTGTATTATATTCGAAAATAAATCATGTGTTGTCAATATCTTCGGATTTTTCTTAAGAGCCTTAGCTATTTTCGGATTCAGAAATGCAATTTATCACCTTACTAAGGAGCGATAGTCAATGGTTCAGTCTATTTTCTATTATCTATTTTATGAAAAAACAAAATAGATTTGTTACATAAGACCGAGTAATTTCAGTGAGTGTGCCCTATGAGATTCCTAAATAAACATGAAGATAATTACAATTTCCTTTTATGGGTATTAAAAAGAAACCGCTCAGTTTGTATAGGAGTACTATATTGTTCGAATTGATTGGGACAAATGAAAAAAACATTTTCTAAGACTTTAACTTTTAATTATTACATATATTAAGTAGACTGAAAAATCTCTATATTAGTATGAAATATGTTCTTTTTTTTAAACAGAAATGACCTCTTGAACACGTTTGGGCATTCACTCTGCTGTGTTGCACATTTGACTTTATCATCGTGGAAATACTCTTGCAAGCAATTTTTATCCTCTAATCTATTGCCATGCAATTCATCTTAATCCATGCATACCCTATGACTTCTCAATAAGATTTAGGTCTGGTTAATTATCAGACCAAACTAGCACTTGCATAAAAGTCTGGACTAATATCGAACTGTGACAAGGAGCCGACACCTGTTGAAATGTTCCGTCAAATGTTATCATGAATTGAGCCATCCTACTGTGTAACATTTCTATGTAATTGACAGAATTCATCGTGTCTTTAAGAGGAACTAAGTTTAAATTGCATTCGTTGGGAAAAAATCCCAAAACATTTCTTTTGAAGGGTTTTTACAGTCTGCTGGATAGGATCTAGTAGCAGGGTTTTACTTTCATTTTGTCTTACTGTACTTGGTTTGAATTTCTGCCAAATAAATGTGTTTCTGACTGAAGATTACCTTCTTTTACAGTCGTAGACAATCCAAGATCGATATTTTTTTATCCGAGCTAATCGTTTCTTCATCATTTTCTGAGTTAGAAATTATATTTTCCTCGAGCTTGTTGCATTACGACCAACTTCCAGAAGCTTTTTGCGTACACTTGAGGTACTCAATTCAACAATATGATCCAATAAATCCTTCCGAAGGTATGTGCTTGTCTTTATTGGACTTATTTTCCAATTTCTTAGAAAATTTTATCAGTTCTTAAAGTAGTTTTTCCACTTGCATCCCACATTTTCCTTTTCTTTTTGGAGAGGATATTCCGGAGGCTTGAAATATTTTTAAAATTCTTAAAACACTTGATTTGCCTACACCACAAATGCTGTCGCTTGTTTCCTAGGAGAGATTATTTTAGCAAGCTTTCTCGGAAGAATATGCATCTTTGAACAAGCATAAGTAATACGTGTTACACCACCAACTGCCGCACTGAAATGCCCGCAACTGAGCTTGCATTAGTTTTGATGGGAACCCTCATTAAAAAAATATGTTTAAATTAACTGGAGAATGATGTGTTCTATTTTAAAAGTTCAGCCGTACAAAGAACAGGTACTCCAGATAGTCTGCAAAAAAAAGTACATTTATTAATCTTTTGTCTTTGAGACTTCTTGAGAAGTATAAAAAAACGGCTTCTCTTCTCCTATCTTCTATTCTTTTATCATTAAACTTCGGAAAATATTTGAAATGTTTGAAGAACTAAAAATAATTTTCCCTAAAAAGAACTTGAAGGTTGTTACAAAAATTAAAAGTAATTCCATATTTCTTTTCTTTCGAATTAATTATATTCTCGAACAAAAGAATAGAAATAAATGTAGAATTTAAGTGAAAATTAAGTTGAAAGTTATTCATATGTGGATTATTTTTAAATAAGCTACAAAAGCCACATATTTTGCTAGGTTTGATGCACTAGGAACAATTTCATTTTATGTTACTGCTTTACGATTGAGATAATGACTCTTTTATGTGTATATCATACACACTTGTATTTATTCAAATCTTTCATTTTTGTTTGTATTTATCAAATCACTTTGGGCTTATACTTTCTAAATATTATCCTTTTTACTTATTCTTGGAGATTTTAAGAAATATTTTCTTTAAGAATGGAATGAAATCAATTTGTAATTAAATAAATGGTCTTTGAACGATATACCGTCGAAAATCCTGCCTATAAAAAACGTCGTCAATTCAAAAAGTGTCGCCAAATGCAATAACCACACCATCATAATTATTATTATGTTCGAGCATACACAGGAGGCGTTTTCCACAATTGGCTGCATATCGTGGAATTTAGCGACGTCTTTTGATTTGAAGAATTTGGGCAACCATTAATTGTCAAGTAACAAATAATTATTTTGATTGCATTTTTCCAAAGAAACTATTTATTATGTTTTAATTAATGTAGCATTAAACCTGTAAAATGAGTCATCGACGATAAACGACGATAATTATCGCCAATGATTTCTCTTGCAATTCAAAATTCCTAATACAGTTAAATAAAAGAAGACTCGTTAGCTAAACATGGGAATTTCGAGAGTATAATATTTTTTGCTAATTGTAAGCTCGTCTTCTTCCATATTTTTATTTATATAATAAATAACAATATGTAATGTATTTTAAATATTCCAGAAAATAAGCTAGCCTATAAATAAATATGCCTAGTTCATTTCTTATACACGAATGTAATCAAATTATGAATTTCAGGTTTACTGTGTGGTATTTAAAAAAATTAATGCAAAAGGGAAGACAGTTTAAAATTAAAATAATTTATTTCCTAAATAATGTTTCGATGCAAAATATTATTAAACCTTAATATATATCTCAATTTTTCAAATATTTAAGTATTAAAAATTAATTAATAACAAAACATGTATTATTCTTATTGATTATACTGTAATACCCCGAACATACGTGATAGAGGGAACTGAGTTATAACCGCGTAAGTCAAATTCGCGTAAATTCAGGGTATAATTTCGCATATAAATACATATAAAGTATTTTTAGTTAATGCCAGAAATGAAAGAAAATATAATAAATTAGAGGGGAAAAAATTATTTATAAAATCCTAGATAACACACATACAAATTCGCAAGTCGAAGTTTTTGATGGAGAAGATTTCATAAAATCTCACAAAGTAGACTGCCGGCTCAAAAAGATTTTTTTCTCTCCCAAAATTTCCTCATAGCATGCTAATATTTTTTTATTCCTTGTTTTCTTGAAAAAATACGCTCATCGACTGAGTCTGTATTGTCTAAAATTTGTAATTCTTTTTTAATTAACCTGAGGTCTTCTGTCAAATTCCAAATCATCATTCGATTTTTTTAATTGATTTTTTTATTGACTCAAATTCTTCAATGTCTTTCTCTTGCTCATACATTTCTTAGCTCCTGATTGTGGGAATGCAGCAGTTCTTCAACGGCATTACTATCCTCTTCTAAATTTGTTTGTCTGGCAAGATCGACAACTTTTTCAAACCCGTTTTCAATTTCATCATTTTTTTTTCCTCAAACAAAATACGAATGGACGAGATTTTAAAATCGCCTACCTCCTAATTCGTATAAGTCTAAGTATTACTGTACTGAAAAATAATTGTATCCTTTTAAAATATTTTGACTCAATTAAGTGGAAAATAAATGTGTCTATTTTATAGTAAATTTACTTCATAATCTCTCTGACAATAACTTAAACCGGAATTCAGAGAAATCCAAATATTGATTGCTTTGGTTTTACTCTATTTTTTATGTTAATTTCTTTCCAAATATTAATAAATATCCTACATAAAAATATTTGACTTATGCCTAATTAAATTATCGCAATCCCACAGTTGATGTATACTCCAAAGGTCACCTAATGTAGAGTAGGGAAATATGAATATGAAATGATAAATTTAGAAACAATAATAAAGACATTTCTGCTACGTGAGCGCAGATGGTAGTGTAACATATCTTCCCACACATTCCAGAGCTATAATCAGATATAAATAGACATCCATCCAAATTCCTTCGAGGAGAAGGAATCGAATATTGCAACATCATATCACTTACGATGTTGTAGACAGATGCTTAGTAATAGGCTTATATGAAGTAGAAAGATGCTGAACAGGACAAAAGAATTTAATACAAACGGCAATACAAAAAGAGGTTTCATCTTTCTTTCAATGTTACTTGGAAAAAATGCATTCTGTCAGATGGTATCGAGTTTTTTCTTGCCAAACACGCGTTATTTCGGGAAAGGGTAAGAGACAAGAATAGTTATTGACGTCTTAGATGGTGTAATATAGTTTAGCTCTTATTTTTCCCCTTTTAATGGGGGGGGGAGCTATTATTCGAACGTTGTATCAAACTGGAATGGAAAGGAATGTCCGAAGTAGAATCAAAGTAAATAATAAATGTAAACTGTGTGTATGATTATCACAAAGGTTTCGCCTGGGGAATGATTCAATTTCCTTTTTCGAAATAAGTTTATTACTTTTGTGTATGTCTGATTCAAGAAGTGTGTATATGTAAAACTTTTCATATTACTATGATATTTTTTTAAATATACACGTGCCATGTCTGAATCTGATATTTTCAATAATTTTATTTCAGTTTTTGTTTTATTTGTCAATTATTTTTTGAAATTTTTGTATTTTATTAAATATAAATAATTCAGTTAATCCTTGCTTTCAAAACTTTTTCTATAATTACAAATTTCAAATGATTGAAACGAATACAGTAAATTCAGTGATCATTTTTTTTAAATTTAAAAATTCAAGAAATAATTTGTATAACAGAACTATCTTTTTAAATTTCTTTTTTTTTTTTCTTTATTTGCTTTTGAACATAAATGTATCTAATTTTAACTTTTCTTGATAATTATTCGAACACTTTTTAGAATTTTTAATTTTATAGATTTCTCTTTCTTTCTCTCTCTACATATATATACTATTCTCTTATTTCTTTCTCTCTATATGAAAAAAGTTTGCGTGATGCTGTAATAAATTTTTTTACTCATAAAGCATATAGTTAGCACAAAGGGATCGTAAAAAATTGAATTTAACTGAAGAGAAGAGTCAAGAACAAATTGTCTAGGGAGTTTCTTCTACCTTCCAGTGCTTTCTCGAAAAATCTGCTAACGTCATAGACCGTGATGTTATAGAATTCTCCAGTAATTTCTAGAAGCATCCATATGGACGCTCACTAAAAATGGTTACAAACATGGGCGCAAAGTCGCCAAAAAGGATGCCAACTAGACCGTATCTCCAAATTTCCATCCAAACGCCATTCAAATGCTGACGAAATAGAACTACATAATGCAAGACTTACAATTTGAACACTTGTATGATTTGTTCAGTGTGGGTTGGATGGCCATTTGGTGGACAGGTATGACCCCCCCCCCCCAAGTTGAATACTTTGCTCATTTCAACATATTTCAAAGCATGCAGAGCTATATTTTCTCTATGTATGTAAATTATATTAAATTGAGCAGATTCCTTTTTTGTTGCTGCTAATACTTTGTAAATAAACTGTCTTTAATTCACAATCTGCTTTTAAAATCTCGTTACAATATTTACTTCCCTCTTTAATAATCCATCCATTCACTAATGACTTTGAAAAAGTTACATTGGAATTAAAGGTCAAAAAATTTAAACAATTTTTAATAATTAAATAACTATAGATTGTTTATTGTAAAACCATTAAGAGTTAAAATACAGCCAATAAGACCAAAAAAAATGAAAGAATTCGAAAACAGTAATCGGCTTCGCCATACAAAGTTGAAGAAATAAACGATCATAAATTATTCAAGCTCACTAATTAATCATGAATAATTACATAGAAAAAAAATGCTACTTTTGCATAAAACTCAATAATTAATACGGACTCTGAAGAAACACATATTTACAAAATTTCGTTTGTAATGATACAAAGTATGCCCTGCTGTATTTTTCCAAATGTTATACATCTTTTCTAAGAATTTAAACACACTTTCCATTGCAGAATTTAAAAAAAAATTGAATACGCATTTATTTAAGAAAAAAAATCATTTGAAATGTTAAGAAGATAAAATCTAATTTACTAATTACATTAAAAATTTCAACCTGATTCTTTTTTTTTTTTGAATTTTCATTTTATATTTATGAAATTATTTTTATTATTACATTATTTGAAAATGAAATCCAATTTCATAAGCCGTTAAAAGAGAATTTAAAAACCACATCCGGGGAATCTGCCGACCAACTTACACACTTGAGTGATATTAACCCTTTAATTGTCAAGTTATTTTAAGTACATAAACTGTCAATTTTTTATTACAAGAATCAGATGTGTAGAGAAAAATAAAATATACTTTTAATTCAAACTTAAATTTTGAATAACATGCATAAAACTTTTTAGGTTTTATAAGACTACATATTCCCTTGAGGTGGTTGCTTTTCCCGATATAGATTCGGGTTTGACAAAAAAACGAAGACCAGATCCATTTCCCCCGATATGTATTCGGGTATAAAAAAAGATGCACTCCAAATAAAATTTCTCCACAAAAAACTATTGCATGCATTTTGGAGCACTAGTGCCATGACCAAGATAATCTCGGGCATGACTTTTGGAGCACTTTTGCCATGACCGAGAAAATGTCTGGCATGGCATTTTGGAGGACTAATGCCATACCCGAGATAATCTCGGGGATAATTTTTAAAATATTAAAAACCTGCAATTTTTAAATATTACGACTATTAACTTTTTGAGAAATTTAGACGAATTTTGTTTGTTTGCTCTATCACAGATAAATTTACTTTTCATTGCTCGAAAATACTCCACATCAGTAAACAGCTAGACAAATAATCCATTTAAAAACAACAGCAAAATCTGTGACAATTTTTGTCTCAATGGGAGTAATTATTGCTGATCTTTTGGTCTAAAAGGGAATACACATTATTGCTATTTTATATATTAACATCATATAAAATCTTGACACGCTTTTAAATCCTATAAAATTCACATTAATGAAAACCCGTTTAATTACTCTTAAATTCCACATATTTTTTTCATATTATCTTATTTATTAAGCTAGAATATTATGGGAGGTAAGATGAGATGGTAGATAACAGAACTAAAATAATTATCTTAAGCGGACATTTATTAATAACACCATCTAATGTTTCATCTTGTCAACACGTCATTGGAAAGGACAATAAAAATGATTTTTAATGGTTCATGAGAAAAAATATTTAAAAAATGGGTTGTAATGGTCCGTTGTCGCTGGTTGATAAGATCGTTGATGACGACTAAAATTATTATCTTGAATGGACGTTCAGTTCTACCCCATCAAATGCTCCCATCTTATCAACGTGTCGTAAAAAAGAACGTAAAAAGTTGTTTATAAGCATATATTATATTCATAGGAAACGAATGTGATACTTGGTACATCTTGACTTTTAGTAAGACAGTAACCCAAAGTACACCTGGCAACCAGGCATTAAAATGCTGCGTAGAATATAAGCTGTGTAATAAAAAAACGATTAAAACAAAAGCGTGAATTTTTTGTTTGATGTAATAGTATACTGGCTTCCAAAAATTAAGCAGATGCTATAAAAAAACTTTATTTTCTGAAATTTTGAGGAAGTGCATTTGTATAGAGATGCAAAGTGCTTACAAATTTTGTAAAATTAACTGATTAAGAGGTTTGTTATTCTATTGTCGAAGAAGGTTAAGTGGGCTATAATGAGTGCTATCGTTCCGCAGAATTGTCAATAAAAAATATATATCTTTTATTTGGCATTGATCATTTGGTATCTTCTCTATAACAAAAATAGTTAGAAATATTTATATCCATAGACCTATTCTCAATCGTCCAAGAGTTTCCACACCCTTTGATGATAAGTAAAGTGCTATACTATTTATACGTAAAACACTTGTGACCATAATGCATTATCTTACATCTTATGCTGACTTCTTATTATGTCCATGTTTGAGTGAGTGAGTGAGTGATTTTGGGGTTTATTGGCGCAAGAGCCGATTTCGGCTATACTGCGCCAAACATTTGTTTTAATATCTGTGGTCTAGACGGGAAGAGAGAAAGAAAGAATATGTCCATGTTTGAAGTGTCACTTGGAAAGACAGTTTCTTACAATATCGTGAGTAGATGGTTCTTTATTACTCTATGCTTAAGTACCACGTATTTGTGTCTCACAAACCATCCAATCCAGATAGATACTTGTCAATATTGTGCTACCTAAGCTTATTTCAATGTCATGTTCAAGAACAAATTAAAATTTGCTTTGAAATCGCATAATATACGTATAAGCGTCTAGCACAAATTATACTAAATCTAGCCATGAAACTCATGTAATAGCACGCATTCAGAGATTACAGAGTCAGAATATGGCCGAGAATTTCAATAGGAAATCGCATTTTTAGAAGTTATTCAGAGAAGGTAAAGAGTTATCGAGATGGAATTTTAGATCCTATTGTGGGACTCTGCACCAGCGGTTCTTAAGCCGATCATCCCCCTCCCCTCTATGTACTACCCTTTGAACCACGGAACCCTCCATCCCCAAGTTTTTCAACAACCCTCCTTGACACCCAACACATGTTTAAGTAATGTAAAGGTTAATTGATAATTCTAAGACTCTCTCTCTGCCTCTGTTTCATATACTGACATATTTGCACATGTCTTTCAAGTGTTTTCTTGAAAATATTACTTTGCAGTTTTGGCTATGTAGTTGTAAATAATAAAAAAACTTGATATTCTTGATTGAAATACATGTTCTAGTAGAGTTGTTTCACTGGGGGCAATTTAGTAATTAAACTTAAGATGGCGCATCTTTCAATTTAATTTTCCCATGTGAGGCCTTTCAGTTCTGTAAAAATCTTGACATTAAATGAAAGCTATTCGCGGACCATAGTTCAAGAACAGAAGCGCTACACCAAGGGAGTCAAACTCAAAAGCTAACTTGGGCCAAACAAACAAGATTTAACTTTAGTGTGGGCTGCAAAGAAAATTAATATTCATAAAAATGTAGGTTTATTTCGAATAGTTTATTATAATAAACATTATATAAAAGAACAATATAATATTGACGTCCTGACACTTGACATCTTTTCTGTGCTACTATCACTCCTATTTCGGGAGAAATTTTGATACTTTATTATATATTATTGTGTTCCGATATACTGGCTGGGTTTTAAAAATGTTCTTTGCTGACCGTGAGTTTGATACCCCTGCTTTACCTGTTGCAATTAAATATGGCGTACTACTCTTGTAGAGTTTAAGCCCAGTTTACATCGAACCGATTTCTTTGACTAATACCTCCAAAGTGAACATAGTTCTCATGTAGAATGACTGAGGTATTCTTCCAAACTAAGTTCTATTAAAAGGAATTCTGGAATGCCCACTTACGTGCAGTCCCTGGATGTTTATTTCTTCCAACTTTTTTCACAGAGAGCTGAACTTCAGAAATAGTCATTGTTCCAATATAGGTACAACTAATCCAACTATCTACGATGGTTAACTGATCAACTCATTGAAATTATGGATATAGCTGTAGTTTGTATGAATATCCAGAATTATTGTAAACTGTTTTTTAACTGCAAACTTCTTTTTGTTGATGCAGTTTGTAACAAATGATACGTGATTGTATAATTTACAGAAATTAGTTGTATCTTCTTTTTATATAATTCTTGTTTCCTTTTATGATTAAACACATTTGTTTCTTTTAGGAGAAATTTTATATAAATCAAAGTTTTTCTTTTGTATTTATGCTTAGATCGCATACTTAACTTTTGAACGTTATTATAATTTTTTGCCACACATTTTCTTGTTATTTCCTGCCTAAAGTTTATTATAATTTTATAAATATATTCGTATCGCGTGGTATTTCTTTCTTAGTTAGCGTAATAATTTACATTAAAAAGTATTTTCAAACGGTAATATTTCTTATTGATTTACATGGTAAAATTGCGTGAATACTGTAGTGATTGTTGGCTTTTGTTATGAATTATAAGAAAATAAGATGCATACTAACTTTAAAAATAAAAGCTTTCTGTTTTTAAATTAAATTCAACTGTTATTTACGTATTATGCAGAACTTAAAACTGAATTGAATGCTTGAAAACAATCAGAAAATTTCATTTGAAACTGTTTAGCCGATAGAATCAGTTATTTTTAGCTCTATTCGATTTATTCCTTCTATCACTCCTAACTTTGTGGAGAAACATGTTCGTAGCTTTAGAAAGTATATTATAGGTTACTTGATTTCCCCCGGCTCTCTGCAAACGTTTGTCATTTACAATGTATGGATAAGAAAAATCTCCTTTCTTTTCATTATTTACATTTCCATGTTTGATTTCGGAATGAAAATAATCATGTGATTTAAATTTTTATTACGTATTTGCTGTGTTTTGTATTACAATTCGTTTCTTAGGATATATGAAATACCACAAAAGCAGAATGAAATTACTCTTAAAACGAGTAATTATTAATTTGAAGTAAACGTAGTCTTGGTAAATGATAAAATAAATTTGTATACATTTAGACCAAATATGCTGCAGGCATTATATATTGGGTTAGTTTCCGTTTCGCTGGCGCAGTCGATGAAGTTCCACAAAAAAGATACAACCAACCCCAAACGAAATATTCTCGCTAATAACATGCTACCACTACATTTTCAAAACAAGTTGTAGTCTTTTTTTATCAGTAACATCTTTTGTATAATACATCAAAAATGGATGAAAAACCAGTGAAAACTAATATTTATTTATATTTTTATATGTATATTGTTTTTTTCGCCAATAACGCCAACTCGGCGAGATTTGCGCCGGCGAAACGGACGAGTACCGATATTTGTTTATTCAGAAGACACGCGAAATTACAGCTCAAATTATTTAGTGATTCCTAAAATTTGGGCTGATTAATTTTTATTTTACTACTTAATGTTTTCTTGTTTAGTGTCTCCTATTAAAATAAGATGGTAAAAATTCTCTTTGAACTTAAAGCTTTATTTTATTTGTCTAGAACTCTTTATTTGTCTCTTTGTTTATTTGGAGTTATCACAGTTATATAGTTGTGTTATAATTTGCTTTTTTACATACGTTATCCTTTCATGACTAAGAAAAAAGTTATTTCTCCATTTTAAATTGGTGACTGTGGTAATTAGTTATCACCCTATCTCACTTTTTTATACAGAACGTCAAAAAAAAAAAAAACGTAAATCAAACGCAATTACGTATACGAGAACGTTTTAGGAAAATAAGAACCATCAAATCAATTGGCGCCAATGATTAAATATTTGTGGGCCGTTCTTTTTTAAAATTTCAGTTTGTTGTGTCTGGTAATAATATATTTATGTGTCTTTCTCATATGTTTAAAGTTATTCGGTGCGTATAATTTGTGCAATAATGAAGTATATTTGCAGAAATGAAAACAAATTCCTGGTCATGACAAATAATTTTATGGGAAATTTTTTTCTTCTTTTTCCATAAAAGCCAAAAATCTATATATTGCTATATTTTTATTATTATTTTTGTTTATTTTACTTCTAAACAAACCAAAATAAACAATTACATACTTATGCTTATTCTTAGTATGGTACATTATAGTGTCCTGCAGAGATAAATTTTTATAAATAGTGCACATACTTAAATTGAGCCTTTGAAATAATCATTTCATTTTACTTATTATTTATACCTGAAGCTATTTCAATGCATACCAAATTATACTTATATTGAGCGTGAGAGAACCTTGGTTTGTATAGAATTCCTTTTCTATGAAAGGACATTATTTTTATTTTCGTATAGACTTATTTATTGAATTACTTAAATAAAGCTGTACAAAGAATTATAATTCATAGATTCATAATTATTTTATTGAAGGAGTTTTACTTGTCTTAAGAAATGTATTATATGCATATTATTTGTTTTCTTCACTCTGTATTAGCGTGTTCAATTTTTTAAAAAAGATAACAATATTGTATTTATAGCATTCCCCCGTCTTACATTTTTCTTAGCATCACTCCTAGGGTAACAATTGTTAAAGTATGGAATAAATCTTGAAAAACTATACTTCAAAAGGAATTATTTACTTACTTGTTTGAATAACTATTGTAAGTAACTCAACTTCCATGTAACATTTAAAATAACTTTTAAAACTACAGGTGATCTCTTTGAGAAATATTTATCACGTAAAAAACTAAAAGGCATATCTTTTAGCTAAACCAGCCCTTAAAATTGAAATGATTTTTTTTCCCTTTCTTGCGTAATTTCAACACGAAATATTTTTTCCAACACAGTACCTTTTTTTTCCTTTTTTGTTTTTCATTTTTTTTTTTATCAAAAGCAAGGACATGTAAAATATATTTTATCATTTCATTTTCTTTCAAGTTTTTTCATCTGCCGCCAGATAATTCGAAAGAGTGTTGAGAATATCAAAAACATTCAAAAACTAAATGGATTTTTAATTACAATTATAACTTAAAGTGATATCAGCATGAGTACAAGTAACACATTTCAACACTTTTCTTGCGCTGATAATATAAAACATTTCTTTCTTGCTTAGCATACTAAGTTATTTTTGATAAGGTTTCAAATATTTCTTTAATTAACTTTTTTTTGTGTCAAAAAATCACGTGAGCATCAACTTATTATACTAACAAGGTAATAGTATCTAACTGTAAATTAAATGCTACTTTTTGTTTACTTTAGAATCATAAAATAACACTACTGTTTTCCCAATATTTTAAATCACTTGTTAAATATATTTCTCCAGTTCTAAAATTGTCATTCAACAAAATATAGGCTAAATAAGAAAAAACCTCATAAATTTCTCTATTATTTTTTTAATGTTAATTTTATATTAAATTTGTAACTGTTTACATAAAAATAACGTGTTAAATTTTCTACTTTGTACTTCTAATTAATAACTTTTATATTAGGACGGATCACGGTTGTATGGAAAAAAATTATTATTAATCGGAACCAGCCTATGCGGAAAAGATCGTCTATGGTCTGGAGATGAGTAGAAAATAATTTTATTTTTACTGTTGCCACAAATGAGTTACATTTTGGAAAAAGTGGAAAAATTCAATTATGTTTAGAGGATTTTCGAATCAAAATAAAGTTGTTTTTCTTCATTATACATAATCAAAATCGATTGTTATTGGTATGGGAGTGCTGAGTGGGGAATAGTACAATGTGCATTGCAAAATTTCACCCCCTCCCTCTCTCTCTCTCCTGTACCGTCGAATTAATCCGATCTAAACTTCTCCCATTTTCCCGCTTCATCATGCGCTGAAATGCCAACAGTAGACTTTTTTAAAAAACTCAATTCTAAAGAAGTTGTTAAATGTGCAGCTACTAAGAGGGAGGATCAGGAAAAAATGTAGCAATCGCAGCATTTGAAAAATACATATTGTGAAGTAATTTTATTTCCCTAGAGTGGAGACAAATGGTGCTTCTTGTCATACAGCTGGATTTCGGGTAGTTAATGAAAGTTCCTAGACGGTTCAGGATGATTGAAATGACAAGAGCTGAGAAAATTGGTCTCGTTTGGAAGTACGGGCCGTGATTCGAATTTTATGGGCTTAGAATGTGTCCGCATCTGAGAGAGAAGAGCAGAATGAGCAGACAAAATGTAGCGAAATGGTATCACTCTTTTCAATCAGGCAGACAGGTTGTGGAAACCCGCAATATGATAGGGAGCGGACAGCCAAGTCCTTCAACGACAGAAATCAAAACGGCACGAATTGAAGAAATGATTCAAAATGATCTACGGGTAACTCTGAGTGAAATCTCATCAGAGCTGGGACTGAGCTAGGTATCGTGCAGCATATCGTTTCTGATGTGCTGCGATATTCCAAGACAGTGCTGTGAAAATATTCACCGAGACCTGGCTCAATGTGAACAGTGACCTTATTTCTACCAAGACGGATTAAACAAGTTGGTTCTGCGTTCTGATAAATGCCTAAATAGACTTGGTGATTATGTCGAAATGTGACAGCATATATGCCTCTTAATTCCCTTTTGTATTTTCTGTCTATTGTTAATAAATATTTCTTAATTCGACTTGTAACTCTTTTTTTATCACCCCTAGTATTAAACATTATTGTAACTTTTTATTAGGTGTCTTGTCAATGTATTAAATGTAAAAAGCACTAAAATGTGTGTTTCATTTTTACAAAAAATGCTTTGGCTTTTTACCATAAAAAAAGTTCAAATACATCAACTTCGTTCCCCTTGTGGCAGTACTTAACCCGGCATCACTCGCGCGAAAAAATCGACCGAAAGTTCTCACGCAGGGTATCTCATACCCATGGGTGTTTACATTCTGTCTTTACCGTAAAGTTTGTATACAAAAGTTAAAAAGGAAGAAAACTAGGAAATACAAAATGTTTATTACATTTTTCACACGTAATTTTTTTTTTTTTGTTCTTTTTATAAGGGCATTCAGTACATTGTTTGTACACTCCTTTAATCTCGTCGTGAGTAAGTGCGATGTTTTCACTGGATCTTAATTTTTTTAATGTATATCTTTTTAAAACTAAACATATAGGAGTAAACTTCTCTATTCCTTAAATTCAAAAATTTTGGAATTTATTTTTTATTTTTTCTTATTGTTCCAGCAATATTTTTTTTTAAAGTTCATCTAAAAGTGGATAAGATGCGCACCAGTTGTCTCCTTTAAAATTACGTTCTTCCCAAATGTTTTTGTGTCCCTACATATAAAACATTTATTTTCAACAGTGTCTCCCTCTTATAAATCTGGATTGGTTTCATTGGAGGAATCACACTTGCTGTTATATACTTGATCATTTGATTCTTCCTCATCATAATCGCGAAGAGAATTTCTTCATCCGAAAATACTGTTGCAGTATATCTATTGAATACCGTAACTATTAAATTACTTAAATATCACATTGCTTCATCATTTCTACAATAATAAGCCTTAGCATAAGGAAGATTTAAGACGTGCTCATGCATTCAGAACTTTAACGACGATTCACGCGCAGGGTATGACATACCCGAAGAGGCGGTAACCAAAAATATAAATTTAGAATTCGCCTATATGTTGAGGCCCCTCAAAGGATATGACCTTAAAGTCGAGCGACACAAGAAATTATCCATTTCCCAAAAAAAGGTTTAGAAGGAGCGTTGAAAATGTTAGACGGTGGGTATGACATAACCTGCGCGAGAAGTGCCGGGTTAAAATAAAGAGTACTTTTTTGATTTTATGTTTCCCTTCATCTATATACCAGCGAACATCTTTTCCACATCGATATATTTTGGAATTCTTAAAAAAAATTTTTTAGATCCAGCCTAGCAGACATGATGGTATTTAATTAGCAATATAATCCTACAACCGAAGTTGAAAAAGAATTCTGAAGGATTCTTGCGAGCATTTAATACCTAAATAAAACATTACAGATTCCTGCTTAATTACAACTACCAATCTGTTGTCATTAAATTCAATTAAGATTCCAAATGCAATAACTATCCATATACAATTCTGTAATTATTTTCTTTTAGGAAATTTTCATCGAGAATTTCATATCATTCAACTGACAAACCTTCAATTTTCCTTTGCATTTATCGATCATTAAATCACATTCCACCACACTTCACTTTATTACTATTTCGTTCATTAGTTTAGTATCTAGAAACAGATACATATACACTGCAAACGTCTCAAGTACTTTCTCGTTTCCATGACAACGGAATCCTGGAGATCAAGGCAGGATTACTCACGATCATGACGTTTACTATCCACTTTCACCAAAGAAAGGTTACAGAAATTCACAGACGATCCCAGGGGACTACCAAAGATTGACTACAGTTCCTCGAATAACTCCACTACAATAAAGAACTATCGAGAACGTATCGCCTGGAGTTCTGATTGGAATTCAACATTTTTTGTTATCCACGTTGACAATAAGATTTAAAGAAAGATTCACTTTCGATGTATTTTATCTTCTTAGTGATATAAAGTACTGATGTCGCAATTATGAAAGAAAATTTAGAAAAGTCTGGCTTTTAATGTAGATGATACTTTACATTGATGATACTTTACATAAAATATATTTTACCACATTTAAAATATTTTTTGGACATAGAAGTTTGGAAAGAAAATAATATAAACACTTTTTTTGCTGTGAAATTTAATCTGTAAGTGATAAGATACTAATATAATTTTGATGACCGTCATCGTGAATTCAGTTAGATTTTGTCAGTTCATTCAAAATATTAAGATCGGAATGCATAATCTAAGATAAAATAACTAATAACTCATTTTGAGTTGGAATCAACATAAAACTTCAGTAAAACCTCTGTCTTAGTTTATTAAATTGACTTTGATTTTTCTTTTCACTTCTGAAGATACATCGCTTTCTTTATTTTTGTTTACAAATTCAAATTTGCTTTTTTACTCGGGATTATTTATTACCATATGAATTATGTAAATGGCTATATTTTTGAGAACTTACAAAATCTTACCAAAAACTAATTTGGCTTTAATCTTATACTTTCAAACTCCTTCCGTGGTATTATCAATTGAAAAATGAAGCATATTGATACAGAATTTTATGGCAGAATAAATATTGAGTCAATATTTTCAAAAATCAGATGCACTTGTTTTTGAAAATAATTAATAAAATTAGGAATAAAATTTAGTTTACGTGTTTACTTTGAAGTACAAAAACATTTATTTTAATTTTGCATTAAAGTTAAATCATTAAAACTAATTTTTTTTGTTTCTAATGGGCTGAGAATTAGTGTTTTACAATATAGACGGATACCAATTGCCGCAGGCAATTTTGACGCCCACTTTCCTCCCTAGAGGGAAGCACCTGAGCTCTGACGATGCAAACCTGTACTAGGATTTAATTTTGCTGAGAGCACCCAAGCCAAAGAGACACTCTAGAGATCTTTTACATGCCGTATAATCATGCGACATGGCCGCTGTCGTTTTCCTGCATCATGAAAATCCACCGATTTGGGACGGGGTCGAACTTACGATCATTAAAACTATCATGTAATAAAAATTTGCCTTTATTTAAAAGCTTCATAATTCTTAAAGGGCCCGGTATCTTCAAATATTTACATCCATTATCTTCTGTATCAGCACAATTGAATGCCATTTCCAATAATAATAAATTTATCGTTAAGAAATATTTAGCCACCTCATAAATTCCCAATGTTTGATATTATCGTATTTCTTTAATTTAATAATGATAATCAATTAAAACAGTTGTTTTCGATGATTTTAGTTTTAACAATGAAAGTTTCTGCAGAAGCTTTTTTTATTCATGCCCCTACTTTAAAGATCCAAAGACTTAACTTTTATTCTTTTCATAAAGAATGCTCTTTAGAAATATTATTAGATATTATTTTTATTTTTTATGCGTTTATTAAAATCGTTGAATCATTAGAAAAATTCCCAAACTTTTAATATTTGCTAACCAAATTTTTTATATATATGTCTTACTCACACTCATTATAATAATTCTTTTTTCTGAGTAACATTTTTGATGAATATATATTTTATTTTGGTTACTCATGTCTTAAAGGTCATTTTCTTTGTTTTTTCTGCTATCTTTCCACTTTTCTCTGTTTTCTTCCAACATATTCTTAGAATATATCAGTATTTATACATTTCCATGAAACCATAAACTGACACAATTTCACATACGTGCGCGAAACACATGCTGTGTTGCAAAATTAACATTTTATTAGGTATAATAATTAAGAACATTTAGAAACGTTTGCACTTTTATTAATTATCCACTTTTGTTTTTATTATAATGTAATTCAAGTAAAAAAATTATCAGTCAGTACACGGTATTTATAAGGATTTCGTGATAGATCTAAAATGTGTAAGTAAAGGAAAGTTCAAAAATATTATATTTGATAATATGTAGTATTTTTAAGAGTTAAAATAGTTTTAATGTAAACTTTATCATTTTATTTTATTATCCAAAATTGTTTTTAGAAAATATTGTTGATGTTTAAAATTTTTATAGCATTCTAGTATTTTTAATTTAATATTGATATTGAAAATAGCAAAAATAATAAGGACATCTTAGAAATATTTTTTGAAAACTGTTTTAATGCCCGTTATGAATAAAATTATAATTATATTTTAGCAGGAAAAACAATAAATCTACAAATAAAGATCATCTAAATAACGTAAATAATATTTTAGCGCATAAGACATTTTTTTGTTAATAAACGTGCTATGTAAGTCTAGACCTAACAGATTACGGCTAGCTAAAAATACCCTTCTGAAAGTCACCTCAACATTTTTCAAACATTTTGAAGACCCTTTCCATGAACTTCTACGATGCTTACTAGATAAATCTTGTGACTCTCAGAGGTATCTTTTAAGTACCTGTACTTAAACATATCTCTTCATAACAAATGTGACTTTTAAGTCCCATTGAAATACCCCATAAATAATTTCATAACTTGGTTTTACTCTTTTAAACGAAAATAAAGGTCATTGATGCCATCACTATTTTTATAATATGTTCTAAAATGAAAGACAAACACTGATTATTTAGTGGAAAATAATTTATCCATTAAAAAATAGAAAGGTTATGATCGTTGTACGTATTGTTGTTAATCATATATGTATATAAAAAAACATAAGTAATACCCTGATACTATACGTTTTTTTGTTGTTGTTTTTTAGAGAATTTTGCTTTCTCACTTGTTAACAATTTACTTGCATCTTATTAAAAAAATTAAAACACGAAAAATAAGTGTGTAAAAACAATTTAATCAATCAGTTACTTTTTTCAAATTTTATGAAAATCACTTCCATTTATAACTCTCAAATAACACCCTAAAGCTAAAAAATCAAAATACAAAAGTACACAGAAACATTAAAGACATTTCTCGTAATTATATAATTATCGTTTTCTTATATACCGTTTAATTTTTAGAGCGTATTCGTTTATTTGGAGATTTAAAAATAAAAAAGATTTAACAGCAGAATTAAACCTGAAATTCTTCAAGAAAGCAAACGGATACTATATACATGTTAAAGTATCAAAACTTAAAATGTATTTTCCCATAAATTTTTTTTGTTTCCCTATACGAAAACGAACTACATATATAATTTCTTCCTCGTTTACAGCAGAGCAATACACTTTTGACATCGGACAGCACTCTATACACTTGTACATCGTGCAGCAAAGCTCTGTACATAAGTACATATTTGACTTTGGAGCCTAAGACTTGAGTTTGCAGGGGGCCCCTAATATTCTCCGTTGTGCCACTGTCTCTGTGTCCCGTTTTCTTGCTCTCCAAGTCACGTCTTCTAGGCCTTGTTATCTAACTTTAATCGACTGCCCACAGCTTGTCCATCAAAGGGATAACGATTTGATAATAGATGGTACCAGATCAAAACAAACTAGAAGATAAACGTTGGTACAGAACTGTGAATTCTTCGGCGTAGAAACGTTATGGCATACTTATTCATTCTACGCTATTGCATATGTTACTAGTAACTGTTGTTAAAGAGTTCCATCTAGCGAGCGGTTGTGATTCTTCAATCCTCCCTGGTAATGGTAACCATTCGTAGAACTTATCTTCAACTCTAAAGGTTTTAAGGCGTTCTCATTTTGATTTCTCGTCCGTTATACTTGAACGTGCTACTTTAATGAGCCCACTCACTTAAACATCTCCTGTTGAAACATAATACTTGTCGATACTGCTGTAACAGCTATAGGTGGAATTTTCCTTTCAATTACAGGAAGCACATTACAGTGGATTGCTCTCAAATAGAGTGTTCTGTACGTATGAACTTTTTGCTCCAAGGCATTCGACTGAGATATAATGAAGCCAAAGACCCTTTACCAAAGCATTCATTTCATTTTGCGTTTTCTAGATATGATAGCTAAATTCATGAGATTTTATACTTACAGAAAAGGGAGTGTATTGTTGCGTAATTTATTACGCGATTTCTGGAGACACAGTTCATATCAAAATCACGTATAATTTTTATTTTCTCCGTATAGCCACCACTGCAGGATCAATCTTCAGACAAACAGTCAATGACACAATCTTTCCTTACCTTTATATGATTATGTATGTGCCAAATTTAATTATTAAGAGTAAATACGTGCCAAGCTTATTCAAGAATGTTGAATGTAATCTCTAGAAAATAAATGACCTATATTCATTATAATGTTAATTGATTTTCGAAAATTTGAACAGAGATATCATTTTATTGTGTTGTCAAAGAATAGTTGATATAGTTATTTGATGAATGTAGATAATTAATTATAGTTGTTGATATAAACACATTAATCTGAAATTTTGATTATTTGCATTAAAATTCGTGAACGGAGCTTCCAGAATTTATGCTCCCCAAGCGAGCTTCATAGAATTGAAATTCCATTATGGGAATATTGAACTCAATATATTCGGGTTTCAATATTTTAAATTCAATTACTGCTATGTAATATTCAATTTGTATGCTCAGAAACTGAATGCGCTTTGAATTGCTTGATTTATACAGTATAGGAGTAGGAATGACGGGATTTGCTACGTGTGAATTGTTAAGAATATTATTAATGTTTCATGATTAAAAAATGTGTCTTGAATCTGATTAGATATTTTAGGTGATACGTTTCTAATATGAAAAATACGTGTAGTCAAAATTTTTTGGCCTGCATTAATTTTGTATTTTATCCTATTTTTATCGTTGCATGTCCAAAGAAAAAATTTTTATCTTTTCCTATCATGAATCTGCAGCTAGCAAAAATTACACACATTAATTAATTTACACACATTTACATGTAATTGATAAATTACATACGCTTGTGTGAATGCAAAATGTTCGTCTAGTTCTTTTTCTCTATCACATTTAGAAAAATTTCCAAATTAATGAAACAATATTACTTCTTCATTTAAATGTATTCTAAATGTAAAAGTGTTATAATTTTTAATATTTACCATTAATTATCGATAATTGTGAATGATAATTAAGATGAAGAATAAAAATTATTTACTTTTAATTAAGTTGAATGTGTCTATTCTTAACTGCCATTCACATACTGGGACAGCAGTTGAGTATGTTCGTCGTAATTTCTGTATTATTCTACATCAAATGAACTAAGGAGTTGACATATTATTTTGTATTATCTTCTTGGATGTCCCGCAAAGTCAGTCAGTCCGTCACTATTTTTCGCCTTTAATATTTTATAAATATGTTAAATATGTACTTGGAGTCAATTAGGTTTTGGGCCCCCTTGAATCCTGCCTCCCTCCGCGATGCGGAGATGTACGTTACGCCATTGGATCCTTGGCTTGTAGTGTGGGACCGATTCAATGATACGGCATTTGCTGACATTGAGACAGTCATTTTTAGACATGAAAGCTGTTACTAACTCAGAACTTAACGTACAAATATTGTCGGTTCATTCTATCAGATGGGTATAGCGATTCGAAAGACAATAGAAGTATTTGTAGAAAATATTTCGCACTGTTGTATTGCTATGGTCATTTAACATACTTAGACTAACAAAATTAGATTTGATTTTCTGACCGATTTTTGTCAATTAAATCGTATTTTGTCTCCTTAATACTTTTTGTAGAAATACACCATGAAATCATAAACAAATTTCTAGTAGTTTTTCTAAAAATTGTGCGACTTCAAGATCAATCAATCCGTAATATTAATTTCATATTTCATTGAGTACTTCAAATATAAAAATATTTTTCTCTAAAATCGTGTTTTCCTTTTTTAAATGTATCGCACACAAAAAGCAATAGAAAACATAAAAATGCCCAAGTGTTTCAAAATGCGAAAAGACCATCTAATTCATTTGAATAGGGAAGCTATAGAGAAACTTATACTTTCAGATCATTGTGAATATCTAAGCCCAAATAGAAAAAAAATTCTGTCCAAAATGTTCTAGAAAGGCCACATTTTTTATTCCACACAACTAAGCATAATACTTAACAGAATGCAAAAAGGGAAGAATTTTATTTTAAATTTTTCGTACTCTTTTTCATTTTATAGTCGTAGAACAAAAAACCCTGAATGTTTTCATTTTATAAGTACATTCTGCATGCTATGAAGAATGTTTCATGTGTCTTAAAATAATCTCTTTCATACTTACAAAAAATTTCTTATTCTTACCTCTTTTTCAAATGGTTGTGAATTTTGTGCATGTGTTTGCATATATATATGCACACACAATTTAAAGCGTAGTTTAATTCTCATTCTTACATCACAACGGGGGCAGAGATAATCGGCTTTTTTGGATTATATTTCCGTTTTCATTTCTTCTCAAGCAACAAATAGCACATTGCCTTGCCAAAGCCTGTTCTTAATCGAATATTTTCAAGAATCTAAATTCCTGCCTTCAATGAAAAATCCCCGCCTTTTTTACCACAAAGAAAATCCAGCATAAGAAGTATTTCAAGGTCATGGACAAACCGCATCTCTCAAAAACA
Organism: Trichonephila clavata; assembly: GCA_019973975.1. NCBI lineage: Eukaryota > Metazoa > Arthropoda > Arachnida > Araneae > Nephilidae > Trichonephila > Trichonephila clavata. The sequence goes on from BMAO01013462.1 coordinate 70,223, forward strand.
CTACCATTAATAATCTCTCTAATTAAAAGCATGTGCAAATCAAAGACAGAAAAAAGGAAATGTCAGTGACCGTACAGCGTACGGGCAAACTGGCTGTAGCCGATTTTCGGTAACCCGTACAGTGTACTGGCAAATTAGTTGTGGCCGGTTTTCGGTAACCCGTACGATGTACGAGCAAAACAGTTGAGGAGTTAATCATTGCCACACCGTGCCAGGAATTTTTAAGAATTAAGTAAATGTAAAATAAACAATTATCCAATGTACAAAGTATTGACAAATGTGTTGTTTAAAAATTTCTTTTATTCTCTTTATGCAATTAGACGAAAAAAATTTAAAACAGTAACCTGCTTCTGTAAACATATTCTTAAAAATTTAGGAACAAACAAGTTTTTGAAACCAAAAATTGATTCATTTTTCTCTTTTCCCAGTGTTCTTCTATTGGACCTGAATAATAGTTTTGATGATATATTAAATTCGCCCCAAGTGCATAGGACGGAAAATGGCATGTGTAACAATAAAAATTGTGAAACTGGTCTTGTTATGCAACGGTTTGTTTTTAAACTACGGGATGACAACAAATCATTCTCGAATTCCGAGTTACTGAGTCTGCTTCTGAGTGTAGAACGCAGTCTGTAAACAAACATATAAACCCCTTTCACTTTAAGCAGTGTTAAAAAATATCGTGCTTTTGCTGATCTTGTGCCAGCGCATAGTGTCTATAAGTAGGTCAAAGCTTTTTGGCTTTCATTGCAGATTAGATGTTATACATTCATTAGTAGCTAAATAAATTATCTTTCTTTTGGAATGACTTTTTTTTCCATGCTTGTATTCTCTTGCTTGGTTTGTTCGAGTTGGTCCCGCTACACATTACTTAATTTTTGTAATATTTTGCAATTATTAAACACACAAACACAATTTACTACTTCCGGAATGAGATTTGCAAGACATGCTGTACTGTTATTTTTTAGTTCTAATTCCTCAATAAAAGTGTTTTTCTTTTGGAAACGAAAGGCACAGTGAATAATATGCTACCAAAAAAATAGAATTTCTTTAAATGAATACTAATTATGACTCTGATTTTATTAGTTTTAAAATATTTGTTAAAGAATGGGATCCGAATTTGGAATTTTCTTTTTCAGATATAAAAAGGCTCCAATGCTAATATTAAATTTTATTTTCGCTTTTTTTGGAGAGCACCATATTTTATCTAACTATAAATTTTTATCTGTGTTGATTTTTTTTTTTTTTTTAGTTTTAAATGCTTTTCGCATTTTTTTCACCTATACAATTAATGTTACATGAGCTACTCCTATATATGTTACAATAAATATTTTGAAATTTTGAACACTTTATACAAGGTTATAAATGATGGAACCCATTTTTTTAAAAAATCACATTTTCGAAACTAGTACATATATTACAATAAGTGATATATAAATGTAAAGAAAAATAAACCAATTTTTCCCCACCAATGATCAACAACTCATTCAAGTTCGATGTGGTAGAAATCCAAACATGGCGGCAGTAACACAAATAAATTTTTAGTTTATTAGAGTATGCAAGAGCTTTTTTCAGTTAATTCAGTGCAACGTGCATTGAGAAATCGCTACGAAAAAGAGGCACCTACTAAAAAGAACGATCTGCGATGGTAACATCAATTTAAGAAAACAGGTTGCTTATGTAAAATGTAAATAAGCGGTCGGTCAATCGTCTCGGAAGAAGTAATGTAGAGGGTGAGGTAGAATTTTGTTCGAAGTCCACTGAAATGTACGAGAGTTGCCTCCTGTAAACTTAGAATGCCCCAGAAAACAGTGTGGAAAATTTTACGAAAAAAATTAAATTACAAGAGCCGTATCATTGCAATTGACACAAAAAATAACAGAGGACAAGTAACGTACGAGTACGAATCACTGATAAAACGATGCTACAAAATGAAGGGAACGAACTGTATAACAGATTAGTCGTATGTCGTGTAACCAGAGGGTATTTTATCAAATATTAATTAAAGGGAAAAAACATTGTATATTTCTCTTAATTTTCATGTATTACTTTTTGTAATATGCGCAGTAGTTTCAATAATTCGACTTTTTTAAAATCGGGCCTATCATTTATACTCACCCTGTATTATTAGTAGATGTCTGAATTATAAAACGTCTCAAATTTTCAGGAAAATAAGAATTTTTTTATCTGAAAACGAGCTCCGAATTTAGATCAGGTTCTCGTACTTCTGGCGAAGACAGTCTTAAAACATTGTACAAAATAAACAAAAAAAAAAAAATATTTGAGAACATAGAAAATGCTGCATATTACATAAAACCTCTTGAATGTAATAATATACATACATAAGGTTTTTATCAAGTTAGCGATACTAAAGTACTTATAAGAAAAAAATTACGTTGCCTTTTTTTTCCAGCTATGTATCGAAAAAACCTCCTTAAAAATTTTTTGAACCCATTTAAAATATAAAAGATTGAATGACATTTTAAATAAAAATTACTGGCATTTCAATATGTGATTTATGTTTTTTGCATTAATGTGAATAAAAATTAGTATGAATTTGAAAAACTGTTCCCTTGTTTATTTTCAATAATTATTTTTACAGTAAAACTTGGAAAAAACAAGGATTGTTTTAAAATATTAAATTTGGCATTTTTAAAAAAAATAACTAGAGATCTCAGATCCAAAACCATACTTACTGTTACAGAACATACGTTTGGGAGTGTATACAAAAAATTTCAAGACTCTACCTTGAACAGAGAAAAACCTTTGGGATTAGAAAACACTTATATATTCAAAATTAAAAGTCTAAGAAAAACGCATTTAAAATTTGTAAAGGTGTAAAACAAAAACTTATAATGCCCGTAAAGCTCTAATTTTTTATATAATATGTTATTTTTCTTACTTTAATTAAATATAACTGGAAACATTCCTTTAAATTTAAAATATATTTTTGCATAAAATTGAAAGCATTTGTTACGACGACAGGTTATTCAGCTTAATCTTAACCTAATATTTTCACAAAAGTTTTCAAACACAAAGAATTTATGTACACAATAATAATGCTACTAACTTAAGCTAAAATCGCCAGGTTTGTACATAACATTTAATTTTTTGTTCAGTCTTAGACTTGGGAAGCTAAGCAAGTTTGAGTATTTGTTGAATGACTTTAAAATACTCTCTCTATATAATATAGTACTATAGTATGTTTACTATAATGAGTTTGGTACACATGATGGAAATATTCAGTTTTATCTGCAATGCTTGTATTTAGAATACTTGTGTTCGGAAGTATAATTGCAGTATTATCTGAGGGCGCTTTGAGATTTTCCATTTTCAGAAGAATTCCATCCCTACGAAATATTGTTTCTCATAGCAACCTGAGAACATTTTGGCCATGACATTTTCTCAACTTGGAAAAATTAATGAAAAAGCTTCTAAGTTATACAAGCTATTTTTCAAAACGAGAAATTGGCCTTAAAATCCTTTTGAATTAAGTAACTATAATAACTCAAACAACTCAAAATGTAATAGAACAGAAATGATTTTAGTAATGAAAATTGAAATTAATAACCATTTCACACTGAAAAAGCGGATTGTACAAAAATATATTTTTAAATACTTCAATTAAAGAGTGGAAAGTGCTTTAAAATGAAATCGAAACCAAAATCAAAGCTCAGAAATCTTTAAATATCTGAAAACTAATTTGTTAGCAGATATGAAATCCGGCGACAAGCTGCAGAATTATATGGGTTACAAGAAAATACAATAATAATAATAATAATTTAGATATATTTGAGATTTGTATGGTACTGTGTAGCCTTAAAACAATTTCATATGCATATTCTAATTCAGGTGATACTAAATATGAAAAAAAAATTATTCGTTTATACGCTTTTTCAAAACCCCGGTTCCGAACATAGTCGGATACCTTAAAATGTTAAAATGAATAGCACTTGAAAATTCAGATATAATTAGGTCAATTTGTTTGGTTATATATGTCTGTAATTATCAGTTAACTTAAGAATGAGACATAATAAAATATACTTGCTCGCAATTATTTATTTTACAGAAGTGCTTCTCAAACTTTCTATTTTGCGACCCAATTTTCAATCATAATTCTCATCACGTCCCCCCCCCCTTTATATACGATACAAAGTATTGAATTCAATAATAATACACTTTGACGTAAAGCTACAAAGTGACTTTAATGATAAACCGTACAAATTATCAAGATAAGTATTAAATTGTGTATATAATTTTATGACATGCCCCACTGATAAATATTAAACTTGTTCTTAACTTAGTACTTTTAAATTTATTTTGAAATACATTGTATGTATGTAGAAATGTATCAGTACATACGTACTGATACATTTATATTATATCAGTGTAAATATGTATTTTATTTTTTATTATGTCAGAATGTATTTTTTCCCCTTTTAGTAAATGAATATTTTTTAAATGATTTTTGTTCTCGACTTTTCAATATACCCACGCCCCCTTACAGGATTATCACGCCCCCATAGAAGGGAACGCCCCACAGTTTGAGAAATGCTGTTTAACAGCATTTAAAGAACTTACTGCCGCACACACAGTAAATAATATATTTTCCATATTATTGTGCTTAAAGTTTCCGACTACCCAAAAATAACGAATTTTTTTCAAAATTGACAAAAATGATTTTATTTTATGGGCCATCTTATTAGCTTTATAAAAATACCAAGCTTATCATTTTCCGTTTACTAGAACAAAAACTACAAGTGTTTTAGTAAAATCAGATACCATTACTTTAAGCAAAATGTCATACTTTAAAACGCGATTTACTCGAAATTATCTTTCTTTGAAAATGCACAAACGAGGACAGCGATTGCTAAAAATATTTTGAAAATAATTAACTGAAATTTCTGTGCATGTTCTGTATAATATAGAAGGGTTTTAACTTTCGCATTTATCAATCACTATTTTATTACAAAATGTACAGTCCCTTATGTTAATGCAATCACTGTTTTTTAAACAATTTCATATAATATCTAAGATAAAGTGCTCCAGTTTTTGTAAAAATTAAAATATCTCTTATTCAGAGGGTCATTTTAAAAGTGAATAACATAACAACACATCAGAATTAAAAAATAAATTTAAAACTTGTTCATGAACTTTTGGTGCAGAATGGGCCCCATTTATTATATTTTTGGTAAATTTTTACCCATATTTTGCCATTTTAGTGATAATAATTTCTTTTCTCTTTTTAATTGTCACATATTTTTCTTAAAACATTCTAAACAAATCTAAACACAAGAAAAAAAATCCCCATATCTCCATTTTTTTTAAAAAAAAGTTGTCGCAAGTAGTCGGATACTCTCTAAAGACTAATTAAAATTAATCTTAACTATTTATGCAATTATTCATTATTTACTGAAGTAAACTCGTTTTTATTGAATGAATAACTGATTTCTATTTTTTTCCCCTTTTCTTTTAAATTTATGCAAATTGGAATTCATTTCTAGAGAAAAAGAAAAACTCAATTAATTTATCTGGAATCTCAGTCACAAAATTTAGATGTAACATGTTACTTTTCAACTTTATCTCAAGTTTTAACTACGTTCATTAAGTTACGAGACTCTCATGACAAGAGCCAATAATTTTAATGAGATAATATCTTCAAATAAAGCAATTTATTTTGAGTTTAAAAATTAAAGTATTCTGGAAATGGCCGTCAAATTTATTATGTCATTTTTATGCACGTATGCAATGAAATGAAGCAAAAATATTTGAAACATTTTTTGAAAAATATATGTTTAGTTTTGGATTTTCAGAGCTTTTAAAACATTTCAATAATTATAATTCTTATTTAAATGCAAATACTAAAAAAAATAAGTCGTTCCTATTTTACCTTAAGGTATTAATACCACTTGTTGATTTTAAATTAAAGGATATTTTTTTAAATAAACTTAAATAGGGGTGAATAAATACTTACGGTATCTATATGAAAAAGCATATTAATGAAGATTTTTTATATTTATTGTCACTTGATTTATAATACATATATAAAATTGCTTTAAAAAATAATTACAATTAAAATTATTTAAATGATATTTTTTGGCAAAAAATTAAGATATATTTTCAAAATATTCTCTTTTCATGAAAAATACTTCTATAATAATAATATTTTGCCTATGCATAGCTAAGATTTCTGCACAGAGCCTGTACTTGGATTCTAAAAAAATTCACATTATTTTCAAAGTCACTATCAATATAAATAACAACCAGTGGTTTTTTTATAATTTTTTTTTATTCTGATGTATAAAATCTACTTATAAATTATGTATTTCAAAAATTGTGCTTAGGCCCTGTACAGAAGTTTAAAGGCAAAACATAACCAATAAAAAGCGTTTTTTTGTAAAAGAAAGTTTTGAAAATATGTAATTATATCTTTATTTTCTGCAAAAATTTCTTTGAAATATTTATATATTATAATACTATTTTTTAATGAGTTTATATGTATATTCTACTTTAGGTGACAGTAAATACATAAAAAATCAATTTACACGCATTTTCAAAACCATGTTTCCGAACCCAGTCAGATAACTTAACGCAGTAGTCTCCAACCTCTGAGCTGCGGGCCGGTACAGGTCCGTAGATCAAATGATACCGGCCTACCCAAGGAACATTAAATTATTTCTATTTTATTTATTCTGGTATATTGCGCGCGCGTACCGTTCTATTGAGTTAAAATCTTAAATCACTTTATATTCATTTTTGTGACTATATTTTATTTTACAGGCATCCTTAAATACAATTAAATTAAAATTATTTAATCAAGGCAATTTAAACTATAAATAATCAACGCTCCCTCTCCCCCTCAGTGGGCCAAGGTAGATTTATCAAACGTTGACCGGTCCGTGGTGATAAAAAGGCTTTGAAATATTGTTTTAACGGGAAAAAATACTATATATAAAATCCGTTAAGATACATATATGTCGAAATACAAATATAAGCAGTAATACTTCAAGCATACTGATTGCCTATTACTCAACCCTTGTTCACTCACATATTTCATGATAAAACTTCTTAGAAAATTTAATTTGTACTTAGTTATTATTCTAGTCCACGGAACGGTAACCTTTCAGCTGGGGTGTGCCAAACCAATCTACCAATCGGATTCAGCGAGCCACACAGAAGGACATTCTTCAAGCAATTCGATTCATGCCATAATAAATGCAGAGTTAGAGTATAGAGGTCAATAATATAGATATTTTCAGTTTCATTCTATATTAATTTTGCAACCTTTAAAGATATTTCTTAACATAAAAATAAACAGCATAAACTATAGCTATTTCTTCAACAACAATAATAAAAATTAAAATTGTACATATAGTGTAGCTTTAAACATATTTATTAAAATTAAAAAGAGATAACACATAAAATGTAAGCATTTCCTTTCATTATAGGCAAATAAAAAGATAAATAAAACTTTAAGGCGAACTTAATTCTTGAACCGCCCTACTTTCATATTCCAAAATCAGGGATGTAATTTGTGACTTTAAATTTGACACGATTCTGAGCATTCAGTTGGAAAACAATTTCTTTGCGGACTCGAAATATCTTTCATATGAAGAAAGATTTTTGTCTTCGATATGCAAAACCAAACGCGGAAAGTAAAGTACATGCAATTTTCTATTTTCAAACAATTCAATCTCTACACCAATGACATTCAATAATTTACAAAATAGCTGTAAATTTATCTTTGCTGTCATCTTTCAGATTTTATCGTAATTCTGAAGATGTTTATCAAATAAGGTTCATTTATATATAAATAAATTAACTAACTTCCATCTTCTCAATATTGACAAATTTATGGAGCAGTGCAGAGTGCCAATGAGAATGGTATCGCGTGCTACTTGTGGCACGTGTGCCATAGGTTGCCGACCCCAGTTCTAGTCCATTAAGCTACTTGAGCAATGCTCTAATATTTATTATGTAATTCTTCTAATCATGATTTTAATTTCTTATTTACAAAAGCCGTATAAGATTTGTCCTGACTAATAAGAGACTTAGGTATTAGGTGACTGTCAGAGACTTAGGCATTTACGTGATGTTGAAACTTTGGGAATTATCCAGAGAAACATCTTACGCTGCATTCATGGTGGGGTCCAAGTGAATGGATTATGGAAAAGATATAATTTAGAGCTCCATAAAATTTCCAAACTACCTGATATTATAAAATTCGTCAAATTACTTAATTGGCCTGGTTATCTAGTTAGAATGAATGAAAATCTTTCAAAGTCCATGTTAAATAGATCTCGGGGCACATCCCCACTAAGATGGATTGACTGTTTCCAAATAGATCTTAATACTTTAAAGGTTAAGAACTAAAAAAACAGTTGTGCTAAAAGTAGAGGAGCCTAGACCCCAGGGCCCACCAGTGGTATTGAGCCATTGAAAAAGATAAAGTTCTCTTAATCAGCACTTGGTTAAAAAATCACACATTAAATATTCACTGCAAAACTAGCATCAATTACATTAATCTATAAATGCTTTATTTTAGTTTCCAGTTATTAATTTATGCTTGAAGCATTGATTAAACTGCTTATTAATGTTCCTGTTTCATATTGAATTACTAATTATACTGTCAGTAATGTAATTAATGTCCACATAAAAATGAAAATACTAAAGACTAAAAATAAAATAAGTAACTGACGGTAGTAATTAATTGTATGACATATTTGATATATTAAAATTAAATAAGTAGCTTAACGCTGAAATTAATTACCATCTTTTAAGTGTTATTTTTTATTGGATGGAATTGTAATAATCAGTTTGATACTGATGATAAAATTACATGGAAATTGAATATGGTAATGAAAATTATCTTTAGTTCTATTGAAAAAAGATACATTATATGAAGGTTGTTTGTGGACATCATGAATATTAAAAGTCGCTTTTTCTTATTGTGAGTTTTATAAACTGGATTGAATTTGTATAATTTTTTTTTATTTCGAAGGAAATTTACTATATTTATTCACATATGATTTAATAATAAATACAAAAATATAAAATAATCTAATATAATGGAATGCGGTTTTTAATTATACAAAAATATAAGGAATAAAATTATATAAAATAATTATATAGAAATTAATAACTTAGATGTTCTTCAGAATTTATTTTAAGCTTTTATTTTTGGGTTTTTGACTAAAATTAATATCTATAAAATTTAAATACTTTGCATCACATAATCCTATACGTAGCACTTTTTACGAATGATGTACTTTGAGTGCTTTAACTAGAAATTTTTGATACTTAAACTTTATTTTTAATTGCCTTGAGATGCGTAAATATTTTGATTAAGCAGCTTTTTTTTGTTTAATTTTTTTTCATTGAACCTTTTTATAAAATGTACTTAAAAAGAGGGATCATTAGTTCTTTTTTTCAGATATCGCAAAAACAGGCTCACAACGCACCCCGGTGTATAACGCGCTCTATACATTCAAGCTGCATATTTTAATTTATAGGTATATTCGCCATACCACACACACCCTTTTTTTTTATAAAAACAAAAAACCGGGAATGTACATGCGTTTTGAGGTAATTTATTCGAGGTATTATCTCAGGATTTTAAAGAAACAGTATACTCTCTTCTGGAACTACAACCCCTTAAGTTCATTAGATACATCTTTTCTTTAAAATAAAAAAAAATATTCCTATTTATGTAGAAGTCTAATTTTTTTATGCTCATCTTTTATTTTTATTTTTGAAGCTATCTCTTTTTATACACTGTGTATACCGCGCACCTATAAATTTCGATATTATTTTTTGTGTTAAAAGTGTGCGTTACGCACCTGATTTTACGGTAAGCAATTTGGTGATTTTTTTTTAAAAAAAAGCTCTGAGCTTTATAATTGAAGATTAAAAAAAATAATAATGAATTTTCTTAAACCAATAAGCCACAAATGCTTCGATTTATTAACACAATTCAAAACAAAATGTAGTCAGTTAAATATATTTAGGCATTGACTATTATTTACTTTGCCACACTAAAAAGAATCCGCGACATGAACTCAAACATAAAAATTCAAAAATTTGAAGACAGTATGCCATTGAGCAATTAACATAACTCATCATTCATTGCTTCCTTTAAATAACATAGAAATAAAGTATAGTTTCTCATTTCAAAGTAATAATGCCGAAAAAGATGGATAAATGATTGGTCCACATCAAGATTAAAAATCCCGCTAAACTGTGATAAACCACATTTAGTGTTTTAGTCGGTTCCACAATTCCCGTAACTCTATCAGTAGGTCCTAGAAAATTTGGGAGGGCGAAATAAAAATTGCAATTATTTCCTGCGATCTCATCTACTGTGTGAAAAGAGTCTAAAAATTTAACTTATCAATACAACCACCGAATACTATAGTTTTTCAAAAACTTATTGGTCGCATAAGACTTATATGGACAAGCATTGTCATCCTTAAAAACGAAATTAGGGCCAATAAATCCCTAAATATTGGCGACTGTATAGGAGGACCACAACTTTTTTAAAATGATTACATTCATAGGGTAAAGACGGTTATTTTTCTTGACTCAAACTTTATTCTGATAGTATTTAGCATCATATTCAGTAATTGTTTCAACAAAAATTGGTTTCGTATCTACGTTTTATATACAGAATCGTGTAAAAATTAAGTTACAAATACATTTTTCAACATACACCAATGAAATTGTTTGAAAGAGCTTTTTGCGAACAATATAGTGATAGATCAGTCCAGAAACGTGATGCAGATGCAAATATCAACAATATGATACATCATAGAGAACGTCACGGCACGCAAACACATGGAATCCAGTTACTCAGGTCTAAAGTAATTTAAAAAGGAGAAAAGATGCATTTCCACACATTCTCTGCAAGTGTGAAAGTAAATTCTTACGTTCATAATGACAATAAGAAACCACCAGGACGTCTTTACATGTAGTAAGATGATCAAAGGGCGGCGTGGGTTACTAAGTGTTGGAAAATATTTTAGAATTAATGAAAGTGTAGTTTCAAGAACTTGTAAGGCTTTCCAAATGACAAATGCAGCAGTAAGAAAGGTTTTCGGGGGTCGTCAGACGAAGACAATAGCTCGGGATGACTGGTGTATTATTCTGCAGGCAAAAAGAGTCCCGAATCAGATATCTATCAATAATTCTTAAGAGCTGCGTATAAGAACCTAACAAAAGGTATCATAGTTTATTGCTGCCGTAGTTTCAGTCTAAGCAACGATTCTCATTGCCAGTTTAAATGGAGGGATATCATATTAACATTCTGGAAAGAGATATTTCAAGTGTCCTGAAGTGCTTGTGTCCAGAGGCATTATATTGAGTTGACAATCGCAGCTCCATATTTTGACAGAAGCTCATTTACCGAAGATAGTTACGTCGATGAAGTTATTCTCCCATACGTTCTTTTGCTCCGAGGTGATATTGGTCCAGACTGTTTTTGTGGACCGCAGAGGACCTCTGCTACTCGTAGTTTTTAGAAAGTGAGGATATCTGCAAAATGAATTAGCCAGCGTGCTCCCACAATTTAAATCTTATCTAACATGTGCTCATGTGTGTGGGGGGCGAGCAGTTTACTTCAAGATCTTATCCATCGGATAGTAGAACACCAGACTGCTGGAACAAAAGTTCCATGAAGATAAGGCACAACCCTTACCTCAAGAACTGCTAGATAATATGGTATTAAGTATGAACAGATGGTGTAACGGGAACATTGCCGTTATGGGAGGTCAGATTCCTTGCTAAGAAACTTAAGCTTAATGTTCTTCCTCATGGCGAGACAATGATTTTCACTAACGCCATTGTCAATAAAGCCTTTTCAAGTTTTCTTCGATATTGTATGCGTATAGTTCTTATTTCACTACTAAGCTTTCATCAACCTTTAAGCTCTATACTGTGTCTCTATAGAGTAAATCTCATGCCACTCACCCAGCTAGTTTTTTTTCGGAATTACGGTAAATTCTAAATATTTGCTTAAGTTTTGCAGACATTTGCATATTTGCCATATTGTGCCACAAAAACCATCATAGACTAATTTATATATGTCATATTATGCGAAACGTCTTTTTCAACAAAAAGCTTATTATACAAAAACATTTAATTTTTTTTAGTTTTATAATACATAATCTGCAGAGAAGCTGCTCTTATGAATTATAGTCTAGTTTTTTTAATCTGATTATGTAATTTAAAAATTTGCCTTGATTAGAAGAAATATAGCATTTTCATTACAAATTCAAATAAAGAAAAAAATATTTAAGAATTGGAATATATATTTTTCTTTTACTGCAACGTCATGCATTAAATAAAGGAAGCTTTTTTAAGCCCCCCCCCCTAATGTGATATTTCTTTAAAAAATGTTTTAAATGAGTGAATCAAATAACCATTATGAAAATTCCTAATGCACTTTCTCAGTTATAATTTATTATGCATAAAAATACGAAATAAATTCACAAGAGAGAAAAAAATTATTCTAAGTGAAGTGCAAAAAAAATTGTTGTCGAAATACAAATATGCGAGGTTTTTCCCAAAAAAGAGGCTTAATAACATCCAGATATGACTAGATATTGACCTTGTATAGTATATTATTATATCAAAAATAGCTTCTTTACAAAACCACATCAAAATTCTGCTTCCGACGCTCGAATGTTCGGATCGCAGCAGCTTTCTTGTTATTCATAACTGCATACATTGCAAGAACCATGTAAAAGGCCTCATTAAGCCTTTCTTCCACCTCGTATATCTCTTTTCGCGCGTGCTATGCACAAAAGTTTCCCTAAATAGTGAACTTTTGGCTCTATGACGCTGAGAAATATTCAGTTCGTTTTATTCTTTTAGGATCACTTTGTTCTGATTTTTTCTATAGTGGTGAGTGATTAAATGATTCTAATTTTGTATTCAATTGTAAGCATTTGTAGGATTAGATTTTTAAGAGAATATTAGTTTTCAAAATTTAGATTGTAATGACTTCATTTTTAAATTTTTGAATGAATAATTAAATAAGGAAACTTTATTTACCATTTCTTGTTTGGTGTCGGATAAAAAAGAATCTCAAATTTGATATAATGCAATACTAACTTTCCAAATCTTTGTATCTAAGCATATTTGCCTGTCTAAATGCCACTACGATGCTTTATGCAAAAAACAATGTTTGGAGAATTGTTGAATATCATTAATTTCGCAATCGCATAGACCAGGGGAGGGGGGCCAACCCATGGCACGGCAGAGTTGTAACAGTGGCACGCGAAGACTTATTGAAAAATTTGAAAATATAATTAAAAGTAACATTTTTTTTTACAATTTTATTAAAATGCGGTTGTCTCAAACAAAAAAACTTCCAAATTTATTTTAAGCACAATTAATTGAATTGCAATAGAAAATTATCATGTAAAGAATATTACTTTCTTATTGTGTGCGCTGGCTTTCCTGAGGAAGTGCACTCGCGAGATTTTGGAATTTGTGGGAGTAGGTTTTAAAATATTTGGAAGAAAACAATGATTAGCCCGGTGAAGACTTGCTATTCAAAAATCAAAACTGGTTATGGGATTAAGCTTTTCTTACCAATATTATGAGACATTTAAATAATTTAAATTTAAGCTTAAAGGGAAAAGATTGCATTTTGGTCTTACCCTAGTTGGTCATATATCTTTTGTAAACAAACTTTTCACTTTTATCTCTATTTTGAAGGAGAAAAAAAACAGGTCGAGCATTATATATACTAACTACGTACCAAAGTTAATAATGCTCCAGCTATAATAGATTTAAAAATTTAATATTCATTTTGCTGGATTCATTCAATGCTAGGTTAAATGATTAACAAGAAAATAAAAAAATACTGATCTTTTCATAAATTATTTTCCAATTTATCTACAAGACATTAATTGTTACCCACTTGAAGTCCAATACTGAATTATTAACGTATAGCACCATACTAGACTTGAAAACAAATATAATGAATTTTTTTTTAACTCAAGTGATCCAAATTATATATATATATATTGTATGTTGGAAATTTGAACTGACAGGCAATTTTCCAAATTTATACGATTTGCTTACCAGATATTGTTGTAGGTCCGGGTAACTATAAAGAAGGTTTATAAAAATTTTCAAGAATAATATATTCGTATATGACAATTTAAAATCCCACAAATTTGTTAATATAATATATTTACTTATATTTCAAACTGTTATATTATTTTGATTTTTCAGAATGTTTAACCTCAAATATAACTCGATTTTCAGAGCAAGGTTTTACTGGTTTAAATTATTATCACTATAGAGTTAAATAAAAAATAATAGTAAAGGAATCGTAATTACTTTTCCGGGTCACTTGATAATAACGTCCTTCTACCTGCTATGCTAATTTCCTTGAGGAATACCAATCCCAGCCCGATTTTACGCCTTAAAGGCGGAGCTAGTTAGCTGAATGGTCATGGTCTCAAACTTATTGTTATGGATGCTTCTGTATAGTCTCAAATTCATTTCTGATTTCGCTATAGACCTGTCATTTAGTATCAATTATGCAAGAAAAACCTGCCGATGATCACAGTCATAATGTCAAGGTAATGTGAATTTTAGAAAATGTAAGATACAAGCTTAGATGCCATCCTCGTCATTTGATCATAGTTCACAATTTCGAGATTTGTCTCCAATACCTCTCGTTGCCACGGTAGCATAGTTGTCACGTTTACGGGTCCATGCCCGGAGTGTTATGTGTTCAAACCTTAGTGTCATTGAAGTCCCTCCGAGTAAAGGAACTGAAGAAAGTTAAATTTATTCAGGCTTAGTCCTCTCGTTGGAGTGGTAGGGAAGGGGAGATATGTGCCAGCTCAGTTGCTGTCCTTGTCATTTGGACATGGTCTAAAATTACGAGGTCCGACGTCAATAGCTGCCATGTTTCTTAGTAGTGTAACGTGTTAATGAGCATTCAAGTATTCAACGTATTACTTTTATGTGCGACTTAAGTTAAATTAGCCAATTTAATAAAATAACATTGTATGATACAAATTAATAGGAAGTTCGAAAATTTTCCAGTAAGAAAAGGCAAGTTGTCGTAGAAAGATGTAGCACTTCACGCTCTTATTTTAAAGGTATAGTTAGCTTAATCTTCGTAGAGGCAAATCATTTTCATATTAAGGTTGCACAGTACCGTTTTCCAAAAACATTTGTTCGAGATAGTGACAATAAAAATAATTTATGTTTTATATTCATATTAAAAATATTAAGCTGACCAGACAATACTTCACATTTTTAAAAAATTATATATATATATATAAATGAAGTTCTTCAAACTCCTATAAAATGCTCAATTTTTAAAAATTTTCAATCATTTCAAGTGATTTATGTTTCTTAGAATATTGCAAACAAAAAAGTTAGCACGGGTTTAAAAATCTGTTTCCTTGTTGGTTTCTACTAATTATTTTTCTAGCTAAACCTGGAAAAAACACGAAAATTTTTAAAGTATTAACTTTAGAAGTTTTTTTTAAAAAATAACTAGGTATCTCAGACCTAAATGCATATTAACTTTTGAAGAACATACGTTTGAGAGTATTTACAAAAAAATTCAAGACTCTATCTTGAACAGAAAAAAGACCTTAGGGATTAAAAAACACCTACATCTTCAAAATTAAAAGTTCTAAACAAAGAACAAAAACCTATAATGCCTGTAAAGTTCTAATATTTTAATATGTTACTTTCCAACTTATGTTCTATATCAAAACACTACTTCAATTAGTTATAACTGTGAAAACAATTTTTTTAATTCAAAGTATATTTTTGTATAATATTTATAGTGTTTGTTACGACGACTGGCTATTCAACCTAATCTTAACAAAATTTTTCACAAAAGTTTGAAACACAAAACATTTATGTACAATATAATAATGATACTAACTTAGGCTAAAAACCACCAGGTTGGTGCATAAAATATTAATTTTTTGTTTTTAATTAAGGAGGATATAAATTCCCAATAAGGACTCGATTACCATAATATAGTACTACTATATGTTTATTATAATGTAGTTTTGTAAATCATGGAAATATTCAGTTTTATCTACAATACTTGTTCTCAGAATACTTCTATTCGGAGGTCTTATTGCAGTATTAGTGAAGGGCTGATTTTTAGATATATCTTTTTCAGTAGCATTTCATCTCTTCCAAATAGTGTTTCTCATAGCAACCTGAGAAAATTTTGGACATGGCATTTTCTCAACAGGAAAAATTAAAGAAAAGGCTTCTTTGTTTTATAAACTATTTTTTAAAATAAAAATTGGCCTTGAAATCCATCTTAATTATGTAATTATGAGAACACAAAGCAGTATCAAACAGAAAAGATTTTAGTAATGAAAATTGAAATGAATAACCCTTTCATACGTTGTGCTGAAAAATATTTTTAATTAAGTCAATTTAGGAGTGAAAAAATGTTTTAAAATGAAACCGAAACCAAAACCTAAGTTCAGAAAACTTCAAATATCTTAAAAACTATTCTCTTAGCAGATCTGAAATTTGATGTCAAGTATCCCAATGATATGGGTCACAAAAAAATGCAACAAAAAATCGGTATTTTTTAAGCTTGTTGGGTAATGTGTAATCTTAATATGAATCATTGTTGAAAAACTAAAAAAAAAACAAAAGCAAAAATAGTTTCAAAAATTCCTGCGTCTTTCTTACTCAGTACGAACATCTGAAACAACGTTCTAACTTACATTTTATTTCACAGTCTCAGAGAAGAGAGAGAGAACCTTAATACCCTAGCATAACAAATCAAAATAAATATCATACGAAATTGAAATTTTGGTCTCTTTTGAAATGTTTCTACAGTAATTTTTTTTCCTCATCCCTGGTGGCTTCTTGCATTTGACTTTCACTGTCGGTGGTGATGACGTCAAAGACATGTGACTTAAGGTCGCGTTAAGAGATCAACCAACACATTTTTTTTCTCTTTTCAGTTGGCTCATATGTTACTTTTTCATCGCTCTTTCTTTATTTTTCTATCCTCACTTTGACGCTTTTTGAAGATCGCTACACCACTTGCTTGTTACAAATGCTGAGAATATTTTAGTCTCGGCACAATGACCGCTTTTTCTTTCAAAAAACCCGAAGCACATTTTTTTTTAATATTTAGAATAAGCGTGGAGAATATATCATTTTCCTCCGAGTAGAGTATGTTGAAGATAGTAGCTTTATTTTTAGTAGCACAGACCCCTCTACTTCCTTAGTGTAAAAATAAGCTCTGTCATTCGTCTTAAGTTTATTATTCAACTTAGCCTTTGCTTTATATAAGTGTTTTAATTGATTGACTGTAAAAATGACACCAGTTTTGACTGTTGCTATTTCATGAGATTAATTATATAAAACCTTAGAAATGATTATATAAAAATAAACGCAACTTTTTTTTACGCTGTACTTACGTTCTTTAGAAAAGTGTTCAAAAAAAATTCTGTAAAAAATACTTGCGATACATGGTATATTTGGGGATATGTTCCACAATTTTAAAAAATCGTATAAGATAAAAATCTCAAATTATTCCCCCTCCAAAAAAATAAAACAGTGAAAATGATAATGTGCATATTGCATACTTATAAAACATAAATAATTCATTTTTATTACAAAATAAAATTAAAATTAGTGTACAGAGAAAACTTTTGAAAAGTGGACTTTTTTTTTTGCTTCTTAAGGTATTCGACTAATTGCGACAAATTTCTTTCTTTAAAAAATGGAGATATGGCGATTTTTTTGTTGTTTTAAGTTTTGTTTAGTACATTTTTAAAAAATATGTTACAATTAAGAAGATAAAAAGAAATTATTATTTCTAAAATCTGGAAAAAAATTGGTGAATATTTACAAAAAAAAAAAAAAAAAAAAATGGTGCCCATTCTGTATCAAAAGTTTATGAAGAAACTTTTAATTTTTCCAATTCTGATGTGTTGTTTTATTATTCATTTTTCAAATGACCTACAGTATAAGAGATATTTTAATTTTTACAAAAACTAGAGCCCTTTATATTAGTTATTATATGAAATTGCTTTAAAAAAAACGGTGATAATAGTTACATAAAGGACTGTAAATTTTGTAATAAAACGGTGATTAACGATAGTTAAAACACTTCTACGGTTATACAGGACATACACAAAAAAAATTCTGTTATTTTCAAAACTTTTTTAGCACACAATCGCTGTCTCCTTTTAAGCATTTTCAAAAAAAAACACATTTCGAGTAAAACGCGTTTTAAAGTATATGACATCTTGCTTAAAGTAAAGGCATCTGCTTTTGCTATAACACTTGTAGTTTTTTTCTAGTGAACGGAAAATAATAAACTTAGTATTTTTATAAGACTAATAAAATAGTCTTTAAAATAAACTCAAAAAAATTGTCAATTTTTGACAAAATTCACAATTTTAAAGTAGTCGGATACCTTGTTTATATAATTCTTGATATCCTGCTACACAAAACTTATAATTACGTTTAAATTTTAATGTGCGCTCTATGTCGGGATTTTGAGAAAGAATATGTTGTGTTACAGACTTGTTGCAAATTTCAAGTCCCCGTGAATTAAATCAGCTATGAAAAATTGAACTCCACTTGTGACTTCGTCATTATTGACATTTTTATTATCATAAAATGCAGAAAATTCAAACAAATTCTCCTCATCCAAAGAGCACGAATCCCCAAATTTGACCCTAATTGACCTTGAATTTATTTAACGCAACTACCATTTTTTTACACATATGTATGGGTCTTTTTATGCAGTAAAAATAAAGGAATATTAACATATATTTTTAAAAATGATATCATTTTCTTAAATACATATATATTTATAGCATTAGAAAATAGTCGTGAGGGTGTTTTCTTTCTACATGTATGATTTTAATGCTAAATGATAGCTAGCTGAATAAGGTTCTAAAAATTTAGTATTCAAATCATAAATGAAAGTATGCGTTGCTCTTTTTAGAAATAAGACTCGTTGTGAATATTTGTTACAAAATTATTTTAATTTTTTATGAATTATATTACATAATCTCAATTGATTTAAAGCATTATACATTTTAGATTTATTTCCTAAAAAAAACATAAATTTATCAATATAATTTTAATATTTTGGCTTTTTGGAATGTAAATCTTGTTCATTAATTCTGTCTTAAAATAGTAGTTTTAAAAAATATTAAAGATAATATGGCGTATAATTTTTTACATAACGCTTAGGTTTAATTGAAATTTCAATAAATTTATAATCATGCTCCATTTATAGATTTTACATTTGTATATGTACAGAGTTCTAATTTATCAAGTAAAATGAAATGCTTAGCCAATTTTTTTACATCGGCACAAAGTGTGTTCATAAGAAATCCGACTAATTTTTATGTGTTTATACGAAAAAGGCGATGGAGGTATGATATGGTGCGCATAAATTTGATGCAATATAAGTTAGCAATCCTTGCATATGTGGATTTTTTCGCTGTGTGCAGAAATTGTCTGCCCTCATCAAACTGCTGATATGTGTAAAAGTATAAATGAGCTCCATCAGAATGTTTAGTTTAAACAAAATGAAAGAAAGTTTGAGCTACTTCATTACATTTTGCGTATTGCTAAGCGTTTCCAGAGTAGTATTAAGCTAGGATTTTCAATTAATTAATTTAGTTAATTTTAATTAAATCTGATTAATACCTATGAAAAGATTAAATTATATTAATGTAAAATTAATTAAGATAATCAAGTTTTTCAGTTCAGATACAGTATGTAGATAATAAAGGACTATTTTTGTGTGCTACTTCACACGTAGTTTTAGCGAATGCTTTTTTTCCAGTGGTGGTAGAATTATTGAATAGTTAAATGGTTCCAGAGTTCCAGTTTCCCGTAGGGAAACTTAACCTCCAATCGCTTGGGTTGAGAGTTGCATTGGTATGGCTTATTTTTCAAATTTTAGCCCAGTACTGTGTTACAATAAGAAATATAGAATTATTGAAGGAAATGTATTGCATTATGTTACATAATACTCCAAATAGACTAATTTAAAGCTATTAGTTGAAGAATTCTGTCTATAGTATGAATCTGGCATATGCAGTAATACCTCGACTTACGCGAGTCCGGAAGTTACACGATTTTCAAATATCTCGTCGATTCGCCTTTTGTTTGAGAAAAAAAATCTTAAAATGGGTGAAATGGGTAATGCAATTGAAAAATTTGCCAATCCTACCAGTAAAAAAGTTTAAAAGTGAATAGTGATGACATCCAAGAACTTTTAGTTTCCCAATACCAGGAGCTGACAATTGATGAGCTCATAGAAATGTAAGAGCAAGACATTGAAGAACTTGAGTCTTTAGATCTAGTTCAATCAGAAGATCGAATGGCAGTTGGGAATTTGCCAAAAGGCCGCCGTTGAATTGGAAAAAAATGGATAGAAGTTTTAGAAAATAAAGACTATAGGAAATATAGACTATAGAGAATATAGAATATTTTTTCACCAAAACAAGGAGTAAAAAAATTATTAGCATAATCTAAGGAAATCTTGAGTGAAAAAAGAAATATTTGAGCCGGCAGACGACTTTGTTAGATTTTATGAAACCTTCTACATCAAAATAACTTCGGCTTACGATTTTGTATGTGTGTTATCTAAGGTTTTATTACATATTATTTTTCTAAATGTTTATGTTCTTTCGTCTTTTGCTCCAAATAAATGTAATTTATATGTATTTATATGCGAAACCGTACCAAAATTTACGAGGGTTCGACTTACGCGGTTATCACTCAGTTCCACCTGTCGCCTATACGTATCATACGTATCTGTCAAAGAATAGATATTCTTTGAGTAAGACTTTTGTAAAAAAAAAAGTCAAAAACTATTTTCTGCTATTTTAAACAAGTAAATAAACATGATATTGAATGAGGAACGAACATTACTTCTTCGCATTTATGCATTATTCTGATGTTGTTTATGTTAAAGGCAATGACGCGACAAATGTTCTTATATTCTGATATCGAATTCATTTTCATGAGATATATCATAAACAAATCTATTTTTAGTTACTAAAATGTGAAAGTATTTCATGACTATTTTATTTGATACCTGGAGGAGCTTTTGGAATGGGAAACTACAAAATACATGTTTATATGTTTAAAGCAAACAAATATCCAAATATATATATTTGAAAATTAAATAACTAATGTTGACTGTATATCAATTTAAAAAATCCGTTGCTGGCCTTTTCAACAAAGTCATATGTTGCTCATACAAATTTAGGCTGAGCACTATTTAATATAGTAGCAATGAAAATTGCTTATCTTATAATTTTAATCCCAAAACTAGAGGGACTAACTTCGAATGTCTACTTTTGAGCTTTAAGCAGTTGTATGTCGTAGTCATCTTACTATAAATAGTTAAAAAGCATTAAAATATAAAAGACGGGTAAATGTTATTTAAAATATAGAAGTACTTATTTAAACAAAATTTTTAAACTGAAATTCATACGCATTTGTATGAATAATATCGTATTTGTAAAAACAAAGAAGGAAGATTAAAATATGTGTAGAGCGAATTCATTCCTATTCCTGTTTATACTATTACAAGTATTAAAATGTTGTACAAAAATAATTACTACATCTAATATAAATATTATGATGTGCATAAAATATTGAATCTATTCCCAGAAATATTATAAAATTCACAAAACTCCCTTGAGGTAAGAAAGAAAACTGTTCAAAAATGCTGTCGGAAAATTCCTATTTCAATGCGAACACTTTTACCATATAGTAAACTAGAATAAAAAGGGAAAATAACCCGAGGGATATTAACATTCCGGAAACACAGTACGTGAACCTATTATTTATCCATGGATAGGGCTTAAGATATAAGTGTATTTTATACTCTATTACAATTTAAACAATAAATTTATATGAATGTATTCGAAATTTATTCTATTTTGTATTGATTATCATATTTTTTCCTTCAAATGACGACAAAACAAAATCTTCCTCTGTCAATCAAAACTAGTTTAAAGTGAATTTTAAAATTTTGTGTATTTCAAATTTTTGTCGAAGAAAAGGAAATAACTGTACTCGGTGGGGACTTGCCGAATAATTGAATCAAACTCAACCGTTATTGTCAGTAAACTGAAATAGAGAGTGGAGTTTATAAAATTCTTCATAATCATCACATAACTTAGTTTTAGTGATTTTACAAAATTTTCCCCTTACGAAATGTTTTTACATATTGCTTGGTTTGATATTATATTAATTATTTGATATTTATAAAAATTTATTTATAAGGTATCCGAACACGTTGAAATGAACCAATTCGGTCAAAACACATATTTTTTGTTTTTTATTTTATTGAATGTACAGTCACTCTTGAAAATTAGAAGTTGGAGGGACCAGTGGAAAACTTCGAACTATCAAGAGTGTAGGGGAAAAAACTCCCAAAATACACGAAGAGAAATTTTTTCCTAACACCTTTAAATTTGAAACTATGTAATAAAACAACAATGGCACAAAAAATTATTTAAAGTATTTTTGAAAAGTACATATTATATACGGTATAAATATTATACAAAACGGCTGACAACAGATGCGGTCTGTCTATTGGCCATTTGAAGAAGAATATCAATAAAAGTGTCTTTCCGTCTGAGGAACCGGGAAACACTAAAAAGGGGTAGCAGACAGATGGCCATCAATGGGGCTACGTTACAGGGGAGACACGCAGAGAGAACACAACACAAAACTTGTTAATTCCAACCTGTTTGCTACAGGGTTTTACATGATAGTAAGTGTTCGAATTGTTGAGAGTTTTATAAGATAACTTCGAATTATCGAGTGTTGTAGTCTGAATAGTCACAGATTTTCCTTCGAAATACTGAGTTGTACCAAAACGTATTGTTTTAGTTCGAAGTATCAAGAGTTTTTCTAGAAACTGAGCTTATACTTCGAATTAGCGAAAGGTTCGGATTATCGAAAGTTTGAATTAGCAAGAGTCGACTGTAGCTATATTTTGGCTTTAAAAATTATGCTTTGTTTTGTTTTTACGCTACCTAGAGGCCAAGTTACAATCAATTTAATAAAATCAGAAAATCCGGAAGGGGGTATTTAATCTACCATAATCGGACATTTAAATTTTTCAAGATCTATCATGGAGAGTCTGATAACTAAAAATGTTATAAATGTATTTCCATAAAACTGTTTGGGCCCGATGTTTAGATTACTTACTAGAAAATGTATGGATATTTTTCGAGTTATGGCCTGTTACTTAAATAATTATTTAATACACAGAATGTTACATTTCTTATAATATTCCCTCTATCATCTCTAAAGTCTAAATGTTAGTACATTCTTCAGATAAATGCATCTAATTTGTTCCAGTTATACTTAAGTTAATTACTTTTTTTCTCTGATTGCTTTGGAATTTTTCAAAAACATTTCTAAAATTTCACATATAAGTGTGATTTTTGTAAAACTTACATAATTTTTTTAAATGTTGTTAGTTTAAGTTTAGTATTTTCGATTGGTGTATGAGTTGGTGGGTTGCAGTTCAAATACTCTATATTATAATCCATGTTTTACTGTGATAAAAGTTTTCCAGCATTTTTTTAATCACTTCTCTATGACAAAGACTTCTAATGTGAAACATGTATACAAGCCTTAATTTAAGAAAAAAATAAAGTAGAACCTCTCAATTCAAAGTTCAATAAACATCAAAATTATCTTAAGATATGTTTACATTAATGAGAATTTGCTGACTTGATTTTATAAATACGTCAATATCATTAAAATATTGTATCATATTAAATTTCTTTGAGAAATTCAGCATTTTGTAATATTAGCAAAGGTGTTTTTTCGAAATGTTTTCTTTACATTATCTTTTTACACGTAGATATATATAATCAAAGATTATAGAATATGACAAAATTGTTTATCCGCAATCTTAAACTTTAATTAAATAATTATTTTTCTTTGCATTACTCATTTTAATTAGTTGGACTTATTACCCTAAAATAACTTAAACTCTAGCATGTTTCAAATGCCCCCTTAAAATCATTCCACCCACATTCAAGTTCCGGTAATATGAATTCAGGCATTTCCCAGAATTAATCCTAACATATTTACATATTATCTGCATTCAGGTATCATTAGATTTGACCCTACGTGATTCAGAGAGGGCAGCCTTTAAATGGCATCACTTACACCGGAAATAATTTATGTTTAATGGCTAACATAAAGCACTTGGCACTCTGCAGAAATTATCTGAACTCTCACCCAGCTGGAAAAAGTAGAGCAAAGGGCTCCTTGTGCTCTATTTAAAATATTTCAAAGGAGACCATACTTTTGTAGTCAACATTCCATTGATAAAAGTCACCAAGAAGAAAAATTGTGCTTTGTTATTTAAATAAATTCCTTTGGGAAAATTTGCTGGTTGATTAAAACCGAATTCCTCGTGCCATTTCAAAGACTTAGGTTAATTATGTTCTTGTTTTATTTGTGTTGGGATCATTTAATTCTTTCATTTCCCTTAGCGTATCTTTGGTTATTGAGTGAAAACTCTGACATAGTTTTAATATATATAAAATTAATTGCGATAGTTATTAAAGTGAGAACATTGCGATGAAGAATTAGCTATGATATATTTTACATTTGTGCTTTCTAGTTGTAGAATGTATTTGCAAGTTATTGTTGGTTTATATGAATATGCATAGTTCTTTTCTTTGCAGATGACGACCGAAAGAAAGTTGTTTCAGAAATAAGAAATATTAAACAGAGAATTTTCAGGAATTTTAATTAACATTTTAATAAATATACGCAAGATTAAAAGGTTTTTAATTAATTCATTTCAAAAAATTGTTAATACATCTTTATATATGAGTTCTTGTTTAGAATAATAATTCTAAACCATTGCTTAGCGAGCTTAGAGAAAGCGTTCTACCTGAAATCTGAAATTTGTGAAAAATCAAAAAGGTTATTTCAGCGTTTATTCTTTTGTAACAATAGGTGAGGCAAATTGATCTTGTAGAAATTCAAATAGCTTTAATAAATCCCCGCAAATAGTTAAAAACAACTAACTCTCAGGGAAAAAAAGCAAATTTCTGAAACAAAAGTATGATTTTTGACACACGTAAATCTAGTGCTAGGTCTGTACAAGAGGGGTCTTACAAGCTATATGAATAACAATGATATTCACAATAGGTAAAACAAAGTAAAAAAAGGAAAAATTATTTTTTGTATAGTTTGAGGTCAAAATCTTTGTTAAAATAGTACGTATTGTAAAACAGTACCTCTGTCAAAGTATTAAAGGTTTATGTTCCTTGTTATATGAGTATGGTCATTACACGAGCACTGACACCTGGACCCTTAAAAATATTGCGTGGCTTGTTTTGGTCACCACCCCCGAGGAACACCACAAGGAACCCCCGAGGAACCATCGACGTACCGGATGCAACCCGAGGATGAAAAAGCCGCCTGCGGTGTTTCCGAAACCTAGAGAGGGCCGAGAGAGAAAGAGGAAATTCAGTGAAAACTTCACTGGGAACGGACGCCAAAAACTCCCCTCTCACAAAACAACAGAACTAGACTCTAATATAACTCTAATATAATCTAATTACTAAGTTAGTAACTTTAATGTAAATCTGTAAATAATAGCTGCGAAGTAGTTAAGCCTAAAATTTATTTAACCAATATCACGCTACCTTTATTTGTCTCAAACGTCACAATATGAATTTTAATTAAATTACCGTATTGTCATCCAAAATAATTGCGTATATAAAATTTCAGCTCAATTGAGCGCTTAAAAATGTATTTTATTAACGATTGAAAATTTAAACAAGCATGTGAACTAATAGTAGGAATAGAAAAAAAAGAGAATCCAGAAGAAATATATCTTAAAATATATGTTACAACAAAAAAAGTGTACCAAAAAATCATTATATTTCACACATGTTATCTGTACCTTTTTTTAATTTTTATAACACATTTTCCTCGACTTCTGAAATGAGGATAATGCTTCAATTACCCAGTTTCAAACTTCATTCAAATCTAAGCATCAGAGGCGATTCGTTTTTAAAAATCTGTTACAAAACTATAAATTAGATTACTACGGGAAAGCTTTTAGATCATAGATTTTTTCAATCACAAACTTTCAACACAGCTAATTTTATTAACATTCTTTTTTATTGCTTTTATTCTTTAAAACATTTTAACGCAATAAAAGATTTTTAACAAATATAATCAATAGAAAAATTCATGCCCATTATATTGCTCCGTTCTTGCAATTTGTGTGACAAGCTAATTTAACAATATTCAATAATTGTAATCTTGTATACAGCTTGTAAAACAGAATCATTTCTGATAGAACTTTAACTTTGGGTTTTTCTTAAGTAATTGGAGGTAAATGAATGGAAATTTGCATTGAATGATCTAAATTACTATATTTGTCTACAGTAATATTTTATTTCAATTTTCAAGAAAACGGTTAAAGAGACATGATATTTTTTTAGTATTGTAACTGCATTGAAAATAATGCAATTTATTGTTAAGAGTTTATTCTGTTAAAATCTAATTGAAATGGAAATAAATTAACCATCATTCGTAAAGGAATTTCCATCAATACCCGTAAAAAAGAGAGACTTCAGAACAGAATTTATTACTTCAAAAAAAATATTGAACAAACATAATTAAAGCTATAATTTTGTAGAAACAGCTTAGGCCCTACCAGATTTTACAATCAAATTGTTATTTTTTGCATGTACGCTACAAAACATCTAAATTTTAGCAGCACAATTTTTTTGTCAACCACAAACGAGGAAAATTTCTTGAATCTTAAAAAAATATATCTGTTATCTTATATACTTGAAATATATTCCAGGTAAAATACATGAAAAAAATAATAGAGATCTCCAATAATGCAAAGCATATTAAAATGTAATAATGAGATATATTTATATTCATAATAACCAGACTAGCGACAAAAACACATAACTACTGACTGCGTTTCGAAATACCAATGTTTCTGCAATCTGATTGAGAAGTAGTTGTTCTGGTATTTCTAGAAATTAGACAATTTATTTTTCTTAAAAAATTTAAGTATTAATAATATTGTCCCTGTTGCATAACGAAATACATTTTATGAAATTAAAGATATGCATATTCTTCCAAAATAATATATTTTCAGTGGTGTTTTTTAAGCTTGGGTAAAGTTTAATAATAAAGTTCTGACATATCAATGTCACGTTTTTAACCAAAATCTATGTAATCAGAAGTTCTGCAGAGTTCTATTACAGAGTTCGGCAACCTATGGCACGCGATGCAATTCTCAGTGGCACTCTGCACTACTCTGCAAATTTGTCAACTTTTGAGTGGATGGTAGTTGATAAATTTGTAATGGACTGTATTTGACGAACATCGTCAAAATTATGGACATTTACGGAATTAAGCAAAAACTGAAAAGTAACTAAAGATAAATTTACACAGCTATGTTGTAAAATGTCATTGCTGGAGAGATTTTATTATTTAAAGAGAGAAAACTAATTGTATATACTGTGCTTCCCGCTATTGGTTCTACATATCAAAGTAAAAAATCTTTCCTCATGGGCAAAATATTCCGAGTCCGCAAAGAAAATGAGTGTGTTAAGAATCTTGGGAAACTGAGTCACACACAGTTGTTATATGAAAGTGTAGAGCGGTGAAAGCACGAAAAAAAAAGCTCGCATGAAAATTTTTATTTAACTGCAATGAAGAGAAATGATTATATTTTACGTTGTCTATTTCTTATTTTAATAAATAGTTTAAAAAATACATATGTACAATTTTAATTATTTTTTCTTTGAAGAAATAGAGTTATATATGTTATGCTGTTTATATTTAAGTTGAGAGATATCTTTAACTGATGCAAAATTAATGTATAATAAAACTGTAAATATCTATATTATTGACCTCTATTCATTAAGTCTGTATGCATTACAGCGGGAATCGAATTGTTTCAAAATTGCCCTACTGTGTGGCATGCTGAATCCTATTGGTTGATTGTTTTGGCACGCCACAGCTGAAAGGTTGCCAACCCCTGTTCTATAAGATACAATTAACATTGGTATTCATGTTAAAAATTATTCCTTAATTTATTGAATTATATACTAGCTCATTGAATTAACTTCATTAATTTTCAAACCATATTGTGTGTATTTGTTTAGAATATGCATCTCTCCAACTATAATTTTTTTGTGAATTAAAATTACATATGTTCTGAATGCCGTTAAAGTTTGTTTTAACTGCATTAATTTTTTTTTATGCTGGCTTATGCTCATTTCAAGTATAATATTTCCTAGACCAGGTTTGATGAGGTACATGAAATGAAATATTTGAAAATAAGTACTCGAATTTGAAAATATTATCAAACTGTTCGAAAGCATCCAATTTTTCAAATATATTATCTAAATTGTAGGGCTTATTCATATATTTTATACACATAAACTTATTCATATATATATATATATATTATATTGTATTACGTCATTTTAGAAACCGATTTAAAATTGCTGCTCACATTACAATACATGCTTGATAAAATCCATTCGATTTTCTATGGAGACTACTACTCGCGACAAAATTTTAAAACGCTTCTGTGGATCTTTAGAAGAGTTTTCTCACCAGATAGATTCCATCTAACTTTGGTAAATTAAAAAATTATTTATTTTCTTCGCAAAGAGAGATTGCAGTAATAATAATATTGATTAAGTAATTAAATTTATAATATACAGACGCACTCTCTCTTTTCTCAAAAATATTCTGTTTGGAAATTTGGAAAGTTTATTTATAAATATTAAGCGTTTGATTTGTTCCTAGACATTCATCGTGCTTTAAAAACTTTTTTGTCAAAAGATGACATTTTTCTTAAAAATTATGAAAATTTAATATAAAACATTAATTAAGATAATAGAATAAAATACGCACTAATTAACTATATTAATGTAATATGATTTGATTTTTCCAAAATTAGCTTGAATCTTTGTATTTTAAAGGTGACTTTGAATTGAAACAAATATTAAAAATAGAAAATGTTCAGCATTTGGCCTTGAAATTTTCTTGCGAACACATGCATCACAATTTTTTTCCAATTCCTACTATTAGTTCACTCACTCTCTCTAAAAATATTTATTTATATATATATTTAACTTGTTCAAATGTTCAATCCTTAATAAAATGCATTTTAAAGCACTCAATTGAGCTGAAATTTTATATGCACGATTATTTTGGATGACAGTACAGTAATTTAATTATAATTAATAAAAACTAATTGATTAAAACTAATTATTCAAAGAATTACAAATACAGCCACATTGGCATCCTTTTTGGGGACCATTTTAGCGACTTCTGTCAAAACTTGAAAAGGTTTTTTCTCACATTTTAAAGCATTCATTTAAACTCAAATTTTCTATACACTATTATTTTGGGTAACACACAATACTATAATTTAATTATAATTAATTGACTGAAATTAATTATTTAAATAATTACAGAGACAGCCAAGTTGGCTTCATTTTTAGCGACTTGGGTCAAAACTTTAAAAGACTTTTTTTCCCTCACGTTTCAAAGCATTCAGTTGAACTGAAATTTTATATACACAAATATTTTGGATGACAATACGATACTTTAATGATAATTAATACCGAGTGTTGTGATTCTGTCTTATGTATATACATATTTGTATCAATTTTTTCTATTTAATAAAAATAACTATAGAATAATTTTCTTTTGTTAATCAAGTCGAAATTAACTTTAAAAAAATTTTATATTACTTGTTTTAATATAAATTGCTATAAAAACACATACAAAACCAATTGGATGTTTTTAAAAAAAATTGATTCTCAGTATTCTATATAAACTAGTATTGTGTCCAACTAAAAAGTATACGCTTCATAAATTATGTAAATTATTTTGAATTTTTTTTAAATTTAAAAATAAAGCTCCTCTACAAATCTCTATTTAGAAAAGCATTTCTTATTTGTAAAAGAATTAGATGAATCGAAGAGATAGAGCAAAAGCTATATTCATGTTCATAAACAAAATGATTTTTACCCCTTAACTGGATTGCCCGTACATATAAGTAAGTAACAGCTTCCCGACTGAAGTGATCAGTTTGATCTAGAGGTATGTTATGTGCTTAGGAATCCACAGGGACCGAGTTCAACTCTCCACACTATTACAACGTATAAGAATAAAAAGGAAAATTTTCAAAATATAATTAACTAAAATGATTCCGATTGAGATATCACACACACACACACACAAAAAGGCTAATCGAAAAAAAATATCATTTTACTCAATTATTTTGTTCCATTGAATTACTTTTTACCATAAATGTGTTATTGTTGCAAAAATATCGCTATTTAACTTCATCTTTTAAAAATGAATAAACAAAGCAAGAAAGTTTTACAAAAATATGTTATAATTAAAAAACTTTAACTAATTATTAATATTAATTGCTTAAAGGGAGACAGGGTATTCCTGAACAAATTTACTTTAGTTCTATATGCAGGAGTATGTAAATACACTGATATTTGTAAAAAATGCAACACCATGAAAGAATTATCAGAATTAAATTAACTTTGCAAAAATATCAATTATAAGATGTTACGTAAAATAGTACAATTTCAGAGCCACCGCGCATGCGTGGCGTGCGCTGCGTCCTCCGAACTGATGCTGAAAGTGTATAAATAAAGGGCTGTAGCGGGACGTTGAAAATAGTTAATGATTATTTGTTTGTGGCAAACGTTTAGTGAGACCTAAGTATTACTCTACGATGAAATAAGGAGAAATTCCGATAACTTGCGGAGTTTGAACGGGGGAAGATTATCGGCCTTCGAGAAGGAGGATTTTCCTATCGCTCAATAAGAGCTCGTGTGCAGCGGAACATTTCCTCAATGATGCGAGATTGGAAGCAGTGGACCGACGAGCACCGAACAACTTGGAAAAACTGACAGTGGGTGACGGAAGGTAACGTCAGCGCGCGACGATTGACACTTGTTCTGCATGGCGGTGAATGACCGTAGAGCTTCCTCCAAGCAGTTGGCAGTACGCTGGTCTTCTACTACAGGTGTACTAATGTCGGCTTCGTCAATTCGTCGACGTCTGCTGCACCGTGGATTCCATGCAAGGATGCCTTTATACAAGATCCCCCTCACGGCAAACCATCGAGGGCTGCGTCTGCAATGCGCTCATGAGCACAAAGTCTGGCAAGCTTATTGGCACCAATTTGCCTTTTCAGATGAATCACGCTTCAATTTGTGGGACCATGATGGTCGCATTCGTGTAAGACGCTATGAAGGTGAACGCTGCTTTCCAGAGTGCGTTATGGAACGGCATAGTGGCCTAACACCAGGAGTAATGGTTTGGGGTGCGATTTCATATCATGCACGATTCAATTTGCAACGATCAATTTGTACGATTTGTAATCTCAAAAGCAACAGTACGTCCGTGAAGTGCTACTGCCCAAATTCGTTCTTTTCTTTCAAGGCATCCCTGGAAGTATCTTTCAGCAGGATAATGCACGTCTATATGTTGCAAAGCCTGTTCGAGACTTATATTCAGCCCAACACATGCAACTTCTTCTTTGGCCTGATTATTCGCCGGATATGTCGCCTATTTAGTAAGTGTGGTATTTGGTTGGTCGGCGTCTCGTTCTTGATCCGCGTTCTGCAGCTTCAAACGACGAACTTTTGCTACGCATATAAGCAGTATAGAATTCTCTTCCACAAGCAGACATTCAAAATCTGTTTGACTCCATGCCACGTCGTATAGCAGCACTTATTGCAGTGCGTGGTGACTACACCAAATACGGATTTCGGACACTTAATATTGTTTCTTTGCTTTGAAATTTTCGTCATTTATTTGTAATAATACAAGTAGTTTTTGCATTAAATTTCACTTATTTCTGATAATTTCTTCATGGTATTGCATTTTTTACAAACAGCAGTATAGTAATTGAACAATTATTTCAATATAGACATCAAATAGTTTCGTTCCGTTGTATGTCTAGAAATTATTGAAGAAAGTATTATTGAGAAGGATGTATTGCCCCAAACAGGCTAAATCAAAATAAAATGTATAAGTTCCGGAAATTAATAAATCATCTTTTTTTTCTAAACAATATACTTTTGATGCGAATTATAATGATATTAATCAGCCATCGCTTACACAGTCAGACTCAAGAACCATTAAATCAAAGTCTGAAAACCTTTCAACAGAACATTTTTATTAGGATTAAAACAAAACATTCAAATTCCTAAACCTTAACATATTAATCCAACATTCAATCATGCTAGCATTTTAAGAAACAGCCGTAATAATTATCCCTCAAACTCTTGAATAAGCATATCTTATGCATTTATATATTAAGGGAAGAACTGATGCCATAAGAAATAAGAATTTTATACGAATCCTTACGTAAATTAGATGTGGTATGTTCTATAGTAGTATGATTAAATAGCATCATGATCTGCTTATACTTCGCTTTGCAGAAATCCTAGGTGAGATAAAAAAATTGATGTAAAAGCAAGTGGATGGTATATTTCAAACAACCTTTTCTTTTTCTGCCAAAATGTTACATTTTTCTTAAATATCGATTTATTTTAAGTGTTTTAAAAATGTAATGACAAATTGATTGTTTTTTATTTTATGATTTTGAAAATATCCAACATGACCTAAATCAGGTAGAAATATATACAATTAATTTATTCACTCAAAAAACATAATAGTTGTTTTACTACAAATTTGAATGCTTCGAGTGACGTAATCTCCTTCCTGAATTCTTACTATTGTCAGACTTTGAAACGGTGGTTATAATTCTTAGATTACGTGACAACACATTTAATCGCAATATCATTACACGAAAATTTTAAAAAGAAATTCTTTTGCAATATTATCATGAAAAAAAAATTTTCTCATACAATATCATGCTTTTTAAATGAATTTAAATTATTCAATTTGTCAAATCCACTGTAATAATTTTTATTTAATTACATCCAGGCATCATGCCTGATAAGATTCGAAAACTTGTGGAACTGGAATATTGTGACTGTTCAAATGTGTGTATGTCTGTGCGATGTTTTTGCCTCATTGTCGTATCTGATGGTACATGTAAGTACATTCAATTTAAATGGAAATGATATCTGTAATATATATTCCATTTTGGATTTCATCTTTATTTTGCTTATCTTTCGTTTCTTCCATTTAACATTTTCGCACAGATTTGTTAACATTTTCATTCTAATAACGCAAATTGTATATAAAAATGTTATTATTATCACAAATTGTAAAGTTGTAATTGAGAAAAAGTTATTGAAAAGTATTCGTAAATAAATGGAAAAAAAAAAGTGTTTAATTTTTAAATGATTAATGTAACAAAGAATATAATTATTGCGTCATTGAATACTATTTTTAAGAATGAAAACTCATATATTAATTTTTTGACAGAGAATGATTTTGTCATCAAAATTAAATTGTTTTTAAAGAAAATTTTAACTCGATTTCCATAAGTGTTTTTATAAAGTTAAGTAATTTAATTTCTGGTGTATAGTGAAGATTCTTGCACATTTTTTACATATATTCATTTTAAGGCTTAATTGTTGTTTATTATTGTTGAATTTATGCTGATACAAAAAGCATTACAGCTGTTAACTTCCTTTATACCTTCGTAATGTCCTTTAAAAAGATAATGCCAAACATTAGGAAATTTATACCAACAAAAATATACGCATATGAGAAGCTTAGAGAATTTAACATAGATTAAACCTAACTTATCGTTCAATCTAACTTAACATTTAATCTATGGAGATACACGAAACACTTGTTTAAAATATACCCAGAAGTTTCGTTAAAAAATCTTAAAAAATAATAATGAATCCGGGTGTGGTCATCAAAGGGTTCGTTCTTATATCTAATTTTTCTTTGCATCGGTGGTTCATCTTGTATGAATCTAATTTATCAATATTATTTATTCTTATCTAATCTAGTAAGCTTAATCTATCAAAAGCGACACGAATTGCTTCATTTTTAAAAAATTTTAATAACGCGAGAGACACAAAAGCAAGCAGCATATGCAATCAGAACAGAGCTCGCACAAGTCGTTATTCTATGAAGCAAAATATCTGCGCACGCAGTAGTGTACAGTACAGCAAAAAGTTTTCTATGGCATTATCAAGTTAGAACTTTCAGTCCCCGTATGACGATGGTCCAACATCTGTTTCGAATGGAAGTGGGCAGGTGCTCGCGACACGTTTCTGGTGGAGTTACCTCTGGACCTCTCATGCAAATGACTAACTAAATAAATTATAGTTTAAAATAAATTATAATCTTAAAAAAACTAAAAAACGCGCTTTTATGTTTAATCGAAGTAAAAAGTAAAAAAATAATTCTTAATATAGGAATAAGATGCCATCGGGGTAAATGCGTGGGGTGCTCTTTATCAAATATTATAATTTCTTACTAGTTCTATTCCGAAATGCTGAGTTAGTGTAAAAATGTAGTACAAGCACCCCACGCTTTTACCACAATGACATTAATTTTCTCGTTTATCATTTTATTCTTATATCAAGATTTTTTTTTTCGTTCGATTCAGTATAAAAGCACGTTTTTTAGTTTTTTTAAACTATAATTTATTTTTCAATTTTTAGTTCTATCTACAATAAAAGCGTATTTTTTTTAGTTTTTCAAACTATCATTTACTTTTTGTTGAATTTATCCTTGAGTTTGATATTTGGAGCCGGGCTGGGGGAAGAAGAAATTACGTATTTTCTGGGTTTAATCTTGCTCTTCAATGGATAATAACTATTGGGTCTGAAGGGTATTTATTCTCTCCGTTTACGGGGCCTCG
This sequence comes from Trichonephila clavata, assembly GCA_019973975.1. Classification (NCBI taxonomy): domain Eukaryota; kingdom Metazoa; phylum Arthropoda; class Arachnida; order Araneae; family Nephilidae; genus Trichonephila; species Trichonephila clavata. The sequence goes on from BMAO01013462.1 coordinate 105,096, forward strand.
GATCAGTCCTGCATTGATATATTTCAAAGATTTCGTCTCTATAGATGCAGCTTAAACTAATAAAAGTGTTTTAAGAAGAAATATTAAGTGTCAATCGTATTATCACCTTTTAAACGTATTGCTATAATGGTAATTCGTATCACCACTTCAAAACGTATTGCTTTAAATAAAAAATATATATATTTAGCAGTTAGAATATAAGTTATTTTTTTCGCATGCACGAGTCATTTTTTTATTTCCATTTTCAGAAAAACTAGACAATAGTTTATATTATAGTAAGAAAAAGCTGACTCACCCAACCTACCCTTTCTCACATAAAGAACACTTTTTTGTTTTTTTATTTCTATTAACCACAAGTGTATACGTTTTTAGGGTTGCACCTTAATCTTTTAGACACTAAATTTGGAATTAGTTGCCAAACCTGGAAATGCAATATGGAATTAGTCGCCATATCTGAAAATGGTATATGCAATAAGTAGCCAAATCTGGAAGTGGAACATGGAATTAGTCACCAAATCTAGAAATCGTTATTCCTGATGTCTTGATCAGGACAATGGAACAAAATTATGAAATTATTGTATTGCCATCGGTCCTTGACAAGTGTGCAAAATTTCGAATTAATCTGACCTTTTAAAGGGGGTAAAAAAGGAGTTCAAAGATTCCGTTACATACAAGTGAAATTTATAAAAGCATGTTAAAAATAATTTAAATTTACAGTGCTGGAAATCCATTTGCTACAGCCAATAAGTATTAACAAAACAATTATATGCACTACACATAGTTTTTAATATTTTTATAAATAGTACAAAGAACTTTGAAATAAGCGGATTATTTTTCTTTCTAGTTAATTTATGAGTGTTTAATACAGAGTGATCAAGTATGACTTCAGCGATAAAAATCTTATAGCCAACTGAAAGGAGAGGCGAAATTAATGGTTAGACAAGTCATTAATTTAAATCCTGTTAGTAAAATGAATTAGCTAACTACTTTCACGGATAAGTAAGGTTGTGTTTCGTGTTACATGATTAGAATCTTTTTTACTTTTACCATTGCGAGAAAAGTATTTCTTTTTCTTTTTTTCTGACAATACAAGACGTGCCCATACTCAAATGAATAGACATAACCACTCCCTTTCTCATCAAATATTAATAAGCGCTATTAGGAAGTATGTTTCTGTTACGACCTTGTATTAGTTAAGAACGCATTATGCCTTTAATGAATTCCATTTTAATTAAAATGGATTTGTAGACCTCTCTTCAAATAAACAGTGTAAATCAGTGCTTCTCAAACTTTCAATATTCAATCATAATTTTCATCGCCCCCCCCGGTACAATAACAATGTATTGAAATAAATAATACTATACTTTGACGCACTAAACCTACAACACGATTTTAACCTCTTAATCGCCGCCGGTGTATATAAACGCTTCACTCACGCATCTCCAGTACGTTATTTGCCCCGAACGTATATATATGTCTTTCCAAAGTACGATCTTTTTCATGATTTGCTCTCCATAAAATTATTTTGAAGGCTCTGGAATGTAATAAAATCACCTCGACAGTGTTTGCGAAGGATTTACTTATACCAGAGGATTTACTTATTTATTCCTTTTCTACCCCTTTCCCTCTCAATACACCAAATGCCTACGTGTTAACCCTTTATCTACCGCATTATGATTTGCTGCAGTTTTTTTTATGTAATGTTTTTTTTAATCACACTACAATAAAAATTAAGGGATATACATAAGCAAAATGCTCAACTTTGGGAAATTTAATCCGTTAGAGCTAATTAATTAATTGAAGATATTCAACTGTAAAATTAATTACATACACTCTTTACTTAAAATAAATAGTCAAATAGTTTTCTAAGGTCTTAACCAACCAATCAACAAAAAATAAACCGTTTACCTTTTGACATAAAGTACTTTTCCGGAATAAAAATGTTAATCATCGCAATCCGATCAAAATCTATTGAAAACGCAACTTCTGTTTTAAAACTATTCGCCTTCCTCGCTAAAATACTCATCATAGAACCCATGCTGCCCTATATCTTGGAAGAGGAGATTTAAAAGACAATTCCTACTAAGTAACATCAGAGTATTCGTAAAAATGGTTAATCAATATAATTTCAAAGTGAATGGAACTTATAAGTACCGTTGGTAGATAAAGGGTTAAGCGATGGCATTGGGGAGATCACGTAATTTTTAATCGGCATTAAAATAAATAATTATGAACTGTTTAAATTATCAAGATAAGTGTTAATTTTTGCATGTAATTTTATATTGAGAAGCCCATGGGATCACTGGTAATTAATAAATTTGTTTTTAACTTACTATTGTTAAATTAATTAAAAACCACGTTGCGTGGTGCTGATATATTTATATGTGTAATTATTTCAGTGTATGTAAATGTGTATTTTATTTTATATGTCAATGTATTTTGTTTGTTTACTTTCAGTAAATTAATAAATCTTTTAAATAATCTCTTGTTTTCAAATTTTTTACATCATTTAAAGATATTTAACATAAACATTAGCATAAATTAACATAAATATTCCTTCAACCTAAATAAAAAATTAAAAGGGAACAATTATTTGAATCTTTGAATTTCATTATAAAAAAGCAAAAATTTACACACAAAATACTAGTATTTTTTCAATGTAATTAAATATTTTAAACTTTTATTCCTGCACCTCTCAATTTTATATCGCAATGTCAGGGATATAATTTGTGACTTTCAATTTGACTCAATTCTGAACGTTTAGTTGTTAAACAACTTCTTTGCAGACTCAATATTTTTTCATACGAGAAAAGATTTGCTTACCCATAGATATGTAGAATCAAAAGAGCGGTAAGCAAGGTACATGAATTTTTCTTCACACAATTAAATCTCTCCAGAAATAACATTCAACAATTTAAAATAACTGTTGAATAATTGTTAGAGTTATCTTCCAGAATTTTTTGTAATTCTATAAATTGTCCTTTGCGTAATAATGAAGATGTTAGTTCAGTAAGCTCCATTTCAAAATAATTAACTTTGAATCAAAAATTGACTAATTTGTAGAGAAGTGTAGAGGGTCACTAAGAATTGTACCATGTGCCAAACTTGGAACGCGTACCATAGGTTGTCGACCTCTGATCTAGAACGATATCAATTCAATAAACTAAAAAATAACACAAACGTGCTTTAAATACAAAAAAAAAAAGAATTCATAAGTATCTGAAACTATAAAAGAAGCAATCATACATTACAGAAGAGTTTCCACAACATTATTTTATAAGTACTTTAACCTTTATATAAAATAAAGCATAAGACTCGAACAAAAAAATAGTATTACATAACCATTCAATAACTTCTGTCCAAAGCTGAGGAGGCACAAAAGAAGCCATTATTTGGTATAAAAAGATGACGTATCGCTGCAAAACGTATTTTTCCTCGGTCCATTGAAGAAATAAGGAAGTCATCAACAAAAAGTAAACGACCAATAAAAAAAAAGGTTTGTCCTGTCCTTTGAAATCGAACTGTTTGTATCTTCTTTATTTCATTTATTTGCCTGAAAAAACAGAGGGAATCAATTTCTTCACAATTTTCAACTTTGCGGAAATCCTTTTCTTCACCAATTTCATTTAATCTATTTAGAACGTAGAGATACAATGTTAAACTTTACTGCGACATATGAATAGAATTGAAATAAGTCAGAAATCAAATTCTTCTCCACAATTACCAATTTTTTAAACCCAATGTTCGTTTTTATGAGACAATGAACGTCTAGATGGCGTTTGAAAGACTGAACATTTTGATATTTTCAGAAGGTTGCTGAAATTAAAATTTTTCGTGGAATCCAAGTATTGTAACTTACATTTCGAAATTCATCTTATATAGCCCACTGTATAAAAATTTATTTGTAGCGCAGCATTTCAACTATCTTACCTTTGTTCTCCGGTTTAAGGAATGTATAACTTAATATCTAGTTCAATACAAGACTAAATACGAAATCTGAATAATAATCGTAATCTAATAAATTTATGTATTTTTAAACACATTTAGATTTAATATGTTTTAATTTCCATTATTCCTTGTAAGTGCTCTTAACCAGCTCTCAATCTCCAGTTACAAAGCCAATAGTAACTCACAAAATACTCTAACACAAAAATACAGCAAACTAAAAATTATAGACAATAGGTAATTTTTAATTATTGGTACATACTATGTAAATAATGTTACACGCCGCAAGAAATTAACGAAAAAAATAAATAATGTTTTATAATTTTTATTTATTTTGTTAAGTTTTTAGTGTCCCTCGGTCACTTAGTTCTATTAATACGATTGATGATGTATTACAAAGAGCATGCGCGCGTGCTCGTTTCATTTTTAAGGCATACAGAGTGAGATATCTCAATGGATTCAGACTTTTCTTTACATATACTTCATATTTAATGCTGGCATTTCTATATGAATTTTAAATTCAGATTAATCTTAATTATATAGTTATCTCGCTCTATGTATAAGGGCTTTTCGTGATATTGTGATAAATTAATAAGGTATAGTTAATAAAACAACTACATCTTTACAACAGAATAGAGAAAACCTACAGTTTGGACAAATTTACATTTATGATGATGGTGAAGCTTTGTAAAGGAACGTGCAAAAATAGTTAAACGTGGCGTTGTATTGAAAAGTTTACAAACAATTATGAATAACAATCCGTATGAAGAAAAATATAGTACTGTGTATGAACCAAGATTTATAACAGGGGTCGGCAACCTATGGTACATGTGCCACATGTGGCATGCGTAACCATTCTCAGTGGCACTCTGCACTACTCTACAAATTTGTCAATTTTTGAGTGGGGATGGAAGTAGATAAATTTGTAATAGACCTTATTTGAAAAACATTTTCAGGATTATGGACATTTACAAAAATACGAAAAAAACTTAAATGTAACTCTAACGATAAATTTACAGCTATTTTGTTAATTATTGAATGTCATTGCTGTGGAGATTTAATTGTTTGAAGAGAGAAAATTGCATGAACTCTGCTCTCTGCTTTTTGTCCTATACATCTAAAAAAAACCCTTTCCTCATATGAAAAATATTTCAAGTCAGCAAAAAATAGTTTAACAACTGAATGCACAGAATCGTGTCAAATTGATTATCGTGTCAATCTAATTTTGCGATATTAAAGTAGAGCGGTGCAAGCACACTGGGTTCGCCTTAAAAGTTTTATTTATCTTCTTATTTAATACTTATATTTTGTGTTGTTTATTTCTTATTTTAATAAATATATTTAAAAATGAATAATATACATACAATTTAAATTTTAAAAAAAATTTTGTTGAAGAAATAGTTATAGTTTATGCTGTTTATTTTTATGTCAAGAAATGTATTTAAATGGTGCAAATTAATGTATAATAGATGTGTATTATTGACCTCTATTTTCTATCTCTGCATGCATTCTCGCGGGAATCATAGTTTCAAAAATGTTTTAATGTGTGGCACGCTGAATCATATTGGTAGATTGATTTGGCACGCTGAATCATATTGGTAGATTGATTTGATTTGGCACGCTGAATCATATTGGTAGATTGATTTGGCATGAATCACTGATCATATTGGTAGATTGATTTGGCAGAATCTCATATTGGTAGATTGGTTTGGCACGCTGAATCATATTGGTAGATTGATTAGCTAAAGGCTGCCGACTCCTGATCTATAGTATAGTCTGTATTTTTATACAAGCCCTATAGATCCTCCTCGAGTACAGAGATGAAGCCTTGAAATTTATTTATTTTTTCCTGCTTTCATTATACAGTAGAAAGTCGTTTATCCGAATCAATTGGGACCGGACACCGTTCGGATACGTGATTGTTCGGATAACTGAAAACCGAATGCGATCCATGCAGTATATGATACTGGGCACTATACAGATATTGAAAATCATCGTATGTGAGAAACGTGCTTGAAGAGAAAGAAAAATAGGGGCAAAATGTCGCAATTTTACCTTGATTGTGGAAAATAATCACTTATTTTTCGCTGTACCATTGTATACCTTCGTTTTTTCAATACAAGGTCTCTGATTCTCTTCAGCAGCAGTAGTTGAGTAGAACAGCACTCTGATTGTTGTTCGTACCACTCCATAGCTGTCTCTAACGCAGAAACGCGTCAGCATTTGCTACTTTCGTTGTTGTTGTCATCGTCTTCATCCGCTTCATCGTCGACAAGGTCGGATTCTTCTTGCACGGAAGTCACAATCTCATCATCATTTAGCATTTGAAATCCACATCTATCTGCATCGCATGCCATCCAGGTTTCTACATCAACAAAACTCGACAAAAGAGCACGTATACACCACCTCACTTCGAAATAAACTGACCTAATATTCCGTGCAGATGTTTACTAAATCACACAGCTGAAATTCCTAAAATATCCCTCACCTTGGGTTTTCCCTTCACTTTTGGCCTCACAGGAAACAAATGTTGAGTATCGCACTGTTCGAAAACGGATCCGGACTTTGGTTCGGATATTTGACGCTCCGGATAATAAACATTCGGATTAACAACGTTCTACTGTATTAAAAAATTAAACTGCATAATACTTATAAATTACAGTTTTATAATTTGAGCGAATATGAATAGTTGTATAATTTATACACTGGGGATGGTCCACCGTCAGGCGGCCAAGGGTGTACCTCCACCCCCCCCCCGTATGTATTAAATATTCTTTTTTTTAACATACTTTTTAATTTTTGGAGTCAGAGCGCTATCGATAAGGGAATAGGTGACCTTGAAAAAAAACGATTTCGTGCACCTTACACGTTTTGTTCCTGAAACGTCCAATCTAAAGTTGTTCATCGAGTTCCAAATATTAAGTAGTAGATATTTTCTTATCGTTTTTCTTGGCCTTTTTCTTTTTGGTGTCGGTCATTACCGATAAGGAAAAAATGTCTATCCATAAATTAAGTACACATTGGCACTCGTAGAAGCCAACACTCAGACTGAAAACAGCATTTTTTTTATTGCAGTTCCATTTTAGCAAAAAAAGAAACAGAAATAGATTATTTATGCATATTAAAGAATTTTCAATAACTCCTCGACTCATATCTATAAAGAAAGATAAGGAATGCCAAATTACTTTATTGAAAAACAGATATAATAATTTATTATAATATGGCAATCTCAAGCAAAGTAACAAATTATGTATCTAACTTATCATTTATTGCATACACTCTCTTAGAGTATTCAAAAGAATATTATCTCTATCATGTATGTATCAATTCATTCAATTTCAAGTACATATTCCATTCGTAAAAAGACAACTGACATCGCCTCAAGTCAAGTAAATATTCAGTAGCTTTTAAAAAGAAAAAAAAAATAATTTCATTTGCTTAAGGTTGGAAACAATTTTCCTACAAAGTGAATAGTAAATCTCCAAGTTACAATTATGATTAATTGCTTTGAAAAACCACAATGTAGAAAAATAAGTATTTTTATTCGTTAAACGAAAGACTGATTAACTAACATCGCCTCAAGTCAAGTAAATATTCAGTAGTTTTTAAAAAGAAGAAAAAATAATTTCATTTGCTAAATATTTAAGACAACTTTCCTATGAAGTGAATAGAAAATCTACAAGTTACTGTTATGATTAATTGCTTTAAAAACCACAATGTAGAAAAATAAGTATTTTTGTTCGTTAAACGAAAGATTGATTAAATTACGTTCATAAAAAAAATACCGTCCAAAATTCAGCAATGAATTCTTTAGTTGGGAGTTAATTCAATTCAATTTTCTTTTAGTTATTTTATTTCATGTTTTTCTCAGTACTTATCCGTTTCGCCGGCGCAAACGATAAAGTCGCCAAAAATGATACAGCCAACGCCAAACGGAATTTTCCCGCTGGTAAACCTTTACCACCACATTTATAAAAGAAGTCATGGTATTTTCTTATCAGTGACTTCTTTTTCATGATACATCAAAAATGGTTAAGAAGCCAATGAGAATTAATATCTAAAACATTTTTTATGAGTGTACTGTGCGTTGTCGCCAATAAAGACTGCTTGGCGAGATTTGCGCCGGCAAAACGGAGAGTACCTATTTCTCTTCCAAAAAGCAAATAACAAGCCATCTAAAGATTCTACGACATTGGTTCCACACTCGTTCTTCAATCAACATTACGTTTTTACATACATTTTACTGAAAATCAGCATCATTGTTCAGCGTACAAGATTTTGAGGCTAAGAGTTTCAGACCGTATCCTGTACAAAATGTCTGGTTATTTGCATATATTCTCACCATACTTTCGTATGGGAAGAACCAGAGACCTACTACCTGCTCTCCAATGTCCAAGAAATCGACCATTACGATAGCGGAGGCTTTATGGTCTGGGAAGCCATCACAATTGATGGCCGCATACCCCTCCATGTCTTTGAAAGAGTCCCTGTGACTGCTGTGATGTATAAGGATGAGGTCTCAGTGCCCTGTGTTCACCATTTCACAGGTACACAACTGCAACGCAACTGCATAGTCAACACAGGTGAACAACTGCACTTCAAAATAGGTGAAGTGCAGTTGGTCCTGTTTTTTGTTTTAATGAATGACAGCTCGAGGCACATGAAGTTCCTCTGGTCGAAGAATTTCTGGAAAGTAAGGATAATCGCCAGATGGATTGGCCAATAGAACGTCCGGAATTTCCATTCCCCTTAAACGTCCACCGCTGTTGTTTTGCCACCACGAAATAAAATACACTGCTGGCGCTACATCTCCGAGGTGTTGGAGCCAGTTGCCCTTCTTTACCTTCAGGGCTTAGCCACAGCCATATTTTAACAGGATAATGCGCGACCACACGTGGCACGCATTGTCCAAAGTTTCTTCGTCAATCACCAGATTGAATTGCTTCCCTGGCCGGCTCACTCTCCGGATCTTTCGCTGATAGAATACATGTGGTCCATGGTTGCTCAACGATTGACCCTGATTACACCCCCAGCTGCCACACCAGATCAACTTTGGCAACGTGTGGAAGCTGCTTGGTCTGATGTACCCCTGTCTCTTTGAATCAAAGAGACAGGGGTACAGCAGTCTCTGAATCAATGCCGAGGCGTGTGGCAGCGGTGATCTCCAACAATGGCGGCTACTCTGGCTACTGATTTTGGCAGGAACCACACTTTCCAGAAGTCTATAAATTTAATCATTTGATACTTGGTCAACATGTTATCTACAAAATTAATTTTGTTGTGATATCTCTTGTCTTTCTTGGAGTTGCATTTACGGTGGCCAGCAGTGTACATAAAATAATTGTAATAAGTAGATAAAAGCTGGACTACTCTTCAGTAGGGTTTAGTTTTCAGATATTTTATATTATTTGATGTAATTGTCATATATTATGACCCTTTACATCATAAATAAATGACGTCGACATTATGTTTCGCGAAGTTTGTTGAACCATTGCTTTGTTGCAAAGCATTTCGTCGTAAATCAGCCAGAAACATTACAATTATGCGGTATCGATTTTGTGCCATCCCTTACGACATATATATGAATTACCGGAATATTATCAATTTCAACTGCACTTTCTTCAGATTCTTCGCAGTCACTTTCACTCAATCTTATGTCTTGATCGGAAACGGAATTAGAACAAGACAGCTCACCACCTCATTCGCTTAATTTTGAACACCCGTGTTTATGCACCACCACCCTTGAGCTACATGGAGAATAGTGCCTTTGCAATTTTGGTTCACGTGAAGTTAACCCTTTATCTACAGCACTATGATATACTACAATTGTTTTTGTGCAACATATTTTTTTGAACCACTACATTGAAAATTAAGGGATATACATTAAATAAATTATTCAACACTGGGAAATTTAATCCGTTAGAGCTAATTAATTAAATTGGTACTTTACAGTACCTTAAATCCACAAAGGTCTAAAGTATTCTCATAATTCGCGAAAAGAACCAAATGACTTTTTTAACTCTTAAAAATGCTAAATAAGCAGAGAATGCTAATATTTTACTGAACAAAATATTTATTTTTAAAGATTATTAAGTTTTTAAAATTTATTTTCTTTTTTACTCATATGAAAGCTGGTTTTATTTTTAAAATTAATTAGATGATATTCAACGAAACAGTTTTTCTTTTAATTAATACACAAAAATTCATTACACGCTGTGCATTTTGAGTGAGGTTTTGGTTGAATGTTTTTAAAGCATTGCATCATGGAGTAGGAAATACTGTATTTTCTGAAGATGAACTACTGCACTATGAATCTTGTTCAGTCTCTTGATTGCCATCTTAAGAATTTAACGAATATTTTTCAGTAGATATATATAATTTGGTGGGATGTCTTCATCTGAAGAATCATCGGTTATGCATCACTGCTTTCAGATGGTAGATTTTGAAAAAATCCAAAGTCCCTTGAAGACTGAGCTCTTTTTAGACACTGTAAGAAAAGGAAAATGATAAGGGGAAAAAAGAACCTTGAAAAACTCCTATTATTGTTAGATCTCAGTTACAAATAAAAAAATTTAAAGTGTGTTGCTAATTTTAGAATAAATTATAGATATTTTATTTAATTCTGTGGTAGGAAAAAAAAAACTCATATTCAAAATTTTTTGAAAACGTTAATGTAAAAGAATAAAAAAGCAAAATATGTAAGTTAAGCAAAAAGAAGTGCTAAAAAAGGCATATCTCTATTGCACTATAGTGATGACGCTACAACACAACTAGAAAGAACAATAATCTACGACGGAATAAAAACCTAAGTTCTTGCTCTAACACCCAGTCTGCTGTCGGCATGGCCGGATCTACGTATGGGCTTAATGGGCTGCAGCCCAGGGCCCCCCGGGTTTTAGGAGACCCCATTCCCCGCTGAAGATAACAAACAAAAAGAGATGCTTACTATCAAAATAGTAATAAAATAATAAACCAGTAAAAAATACATTTCAAAAATAAAGTACCCGAAATACCACACCAAATTTACTTTTATTTTTGCGAGCAAGAGCACAATTTCTTTTTTTGTTCTTCCGTCTTACCACCAAATACGTGGAAATTAATAATTAATGGACAGAGGCTCTATCATAGGACGGTGCCGATGAGCATCGAGCTCTTATGCAAACATAGTAACACTTTTTCTGTAGCCATTTATTTTTGTGCAATAGGGGCAATCAGATTTTGGGCCCCAAACCGGATCTTACAAAAGATTGAAAAAACATAGCATAACATAGGCTTTGGGCCCACTAGAACCTTGAGGCCCTCCACAATGCAGGGTTGTAGGGGTGTACGTTACGCCACTGAAGTGAAAAGGAAATGAATTTAGCCAAAGAAAACGGAGAAACACAACAAGCAAATATTAATGAAGAAAATATGAAAGATTTCGGAGAGAGACTAGCAGCCTTCTAAAAATATATTGTTCGGACAGAGGACATCAGTAATGCCCCGACCGAAAAGTGTTTACAAAATGCTGGGTTTGAGTTTAAAAAATACGTTGACGTGGTTCGTGACCTAAATTGCTAAGTAATAATTTTATTGATTATATCCTTTCACATAAAATAGGTTATTTTCAAAATAAAAATCCAAACAATATATATTCCGTTTCGGTAAGAGAATACAAAGGACAAAAGAGATCATTTTCGCGCGCGCGAATAAAAATTTCTTTAAAAAACTTAAAAATGGCAAAGTGCTGGGAAGATCTTGGCTATGTTATTCCACTAGTATTGGTAGTATTTTTGTTTGACCTGCAAACTTTTATCTAAAACAAATTCTCAATACACAACCAACTTTTCTGATATGAAACACTTCACAAGTTGCTTAGAAAATCAGGAAAATTCTATTGAACATAAAATTCAGTATTAGTTTTTTTGACGCAAAAAGAAAATAAGTCTGTTTTACAAGGAGGCAAGCAGTTTACAAGAGGCATTGAACATAAAATTCAGTATTAGTTTTTTTGACGCAAAAAGAAAATAAGTCTGTTTTACAAGGGAGGGCATGGCTAAGGAAATTCATTTGGGGACGAGACTTCGTGTCTTCGCAGTACTCCTTTAGGACAGTGGTCTTCAAACTTTTTCAACTCACGGAACCCCTGGAACTTGAAAGTGCTTTCGTGGACAGTGGCGGATTAAGCGGGTGTCGGACCTGGAGGCCGCCAGGCGCTGGTAGGGGCCCCAAGCTTGATGAGTGCAAAGGCCAGCGACAAACCCAACCACGCCTCCTTGGAACAAGAAATAAAAAGAAAACAAAGATACAATGAAAACCCCACTAGAAATTTATCGAGATGTAAAAGAAATCCTAATGTAAAAAAACTTTTGAAAATATTTTTAACAATACCGATATCGAATGCATCAGGTGAATGATCTTTTTTAGTTTTAAAAAGTGTTAAAAATAATTTAAGAAGTACTATGGGAGAAAAGAGAAATTGAATAACATGGCCATGATATGTATAGAATAAAATGTTTTTGACAAAATAGATATGGTGAAAATAATTGATGAATTTGCCAAAGAGAAATCAAACTGTATAGCAAAACTGTAAACTCTAAGCAAGATTTTTAATTTTTTTTTATGTACAGTTCAGATTTTTCCTTTAGTCGATGAGTTTTATTATAGTAATACACTTTTTTTTTGAGAATTTAAAGTAAGCGACTCTTATCACTATTTTAGTTTTTCGACTCTTAAGCCCATGGGCCTCAAACGTTTTACCGCCAGGGGCCTCCAACTACCTTAATCCGCCTCTGTATTTGACTCTAAAATACAGTTTTCTACAAAATGCCTGAAATTCGTTCATACCTTTCATTATATTGTTACTTACTATTCATTTTTAAATATTTCTCTGAAAGTTTTTATTTCTATTACATTTCGCTATGTTTAAAATGTATTCGCAGTATAACATCTTAACAATTTAATACAAGTAATTAAATTGGATTGTCAAAAATGTATTTATCCGGTAATCTAATCTGTTCTAAGATAGGGGGGAAATGTGTCCGCTCAAACCACGATGAGTTTCAAAGTGTCCGCTCAGCCCACGAAATGTTATGTGTCCGCTCTGCAACGCAACCTTAGAGAAAATCAAAAATAGCCGTTTACTTAATTAGTTAGTTTTTTTTTAATCGAGAAATCTTTTTTAATCACAATTAAAAATATTATATTGACAGCGACAGGAATTAACCTCAAAGTATGAAAATGATAAGCACTTAAATATTTATTCAAATAAATCCATGTTACTTACTCCTATTTTTTTAAGAATGATGTGCTTTGTCAGACTCTTAACAGGAAATATAATTGTTAATATATAGTTTACACATATATAAATATATCCTCAGATTTCACACACAGCGAGCCCTGAGGCTGAGCAGATTTACAAAATAAATCGGGGTACTTAAACTTTTGTGTGTGAACACAATTTCTTCCAAATGAGAGTTTATCTAATTTTTTTTTTTACATAGACTTCGTTAGTTCTCACTAAGTTAACAGAAAGTTTAACGAGATAGCCAGACCAGATAGTGGCCAACTACAATTTATTACTAGATAACTACAATTTATGACCAGGCACAACTAAAACAGTAGTCCCTTGGTGTGGTTGATAGCAGTAGAGAAAATTCTGCTTTTAAGCAAAAGAAAAATAGGAGGGGGGAGGGGTCAATAAGAGTTCCCTTCTTTTTTCGAGGGAATTTTGTTGGAAAAATAGACTATGAGCGTGCAATAATATTATCATATCAGATTATATTTGAGACTTCTCACTTTTTTAAACTTTTCTAAAATAAAAAAAGAATTAATAACTGTTGTGAAGTTACGCTGAGTTTGATTAATTTTTATATTATTTAGAATGAAGTTTTGTTCTTTGAATCATATTGTACTACGGACATCTTGTTGCCAATGTTAATGGCTAAATTTTAAAGACTGCTTAACCGGATGACAGAATTGATGAGTTTTGAATACCATATTATAATTAAAAGCAATTCGTGGTACATCGAAGTTTATTTGTAAAGTAACTTTGCTAAATAAAAACTAAATCTAAAAAACATGATGTAAAAACTAAAAAAAAATAATAATATCACAAACAAATAGCTTGTAAATACTGAATTTGGAAGTTATGTAATTTCGTTTCTCTTGATAATTTCACGTATTTTCTAAAGGAATGTAAGAAATACAAGAACACGATTGAATGAAAAAGTTTTTTTGCGTATACTGACTGTTTTCTTTCGGTCTTTTAAATGTAATTCTATAGTTCTTTTGCACGTTAAATTTTTTTTTCATTATTTGAACTAAGTTCTGATCACAACGCAGAACAAAAATATCAAATATTTAATAGCATAGTAACAAAAAATTAATTTTAAACTATTTGTAAACCATTTTTAGCATACGGAATGTTTCAAAAATTGATTTTTTCTGCTTCGTTAACTGAACGAGTAGAAAATTAAACTATAACTAATATTTTTTTCATCCTCAGGAGCTAATCGAATTTCATTATTGAACTTAAATTTCCTCAGCTAATTTTATTTTCAATACTCCACATTTTTAATTCTTGTAATAAGCCATGACATAAGGTTTAAGAAGAAAGTTTTTGATATAAGAGGAAAACCCCACAATATCGTTCGAAAGCTTTTGCTCAACTAGTTTTAAAAGCAAAGTTTTAATTATAAAAAATAGACAAATACTTATTGAAAAAAGTATAATTTGATAAATGGCACAATTTACTAGCTAGACAAAAGAACAGGTTATAGAACTTTCAAGAGATAAATTCGAATCCATAAGCTACATGAAAAGAGCCTCTTGTCACGCATCGATTGTAAAAAAAATATGTATATGAATTATTTCAGTCAACGAACTATTTAGTCAATACTACTGAGAATGGTTTGCATAAAAAAAATACTGGAAGAAATTCTTGAAAAATTTATTGCATTCCGACAGACATTTTGCTGAGCATATATCTTGTTCGAATGACTGAAGATACAACATCAAAGGGTAAATGCTGTTTCAGCATTTGAATTGTAATATTTCGCGAACTTTGATGTTTGAAAAATCGAACAACGGAGTGTAAAAGATTTCAAATATGCTTCTAGAAAATATTATTTTGTTTGTACCTATAAAGAAAATGTCACAAAAAATATTGTGTGTGTGTGTGTGTGTGTGTGTGTGGTGTGTGTGTGTGTGTGTGTGTGTGTGGTGTGTGTGTGTGTGTGTGTGTGTGTGTGTGTGTGTGTGTGTGTGTGTGTGTGTGTGTGTGTGTGTGTGTGGACTATATTATCTAAAGCAAAACATTCATTTAACCATTCACTGCTGCAAAATATTTCCGCAAAAATAATTTTCAAATAAAATTGTTTAAAAATGACTTTAACAAATACAATGCTATCGGTATTTTTTTTAAAATCTATACAATTTTATTTCCCGTTTTCTATACTATTATCTTTAGCTTTTCTTACATCTTAGGCAGTGATATAATACTTTCTTATGAATATTTTATTCCAATTATTATTCTTACACATTTTTCATAATATTATAATTTCTATTTCATTGCGTGGTTTTCTGCTGAAAAAGGATTTATTCCACTACTCTCATCTTTTTCTTTAGTAGGATATTACTTAATTTCTTACTTAACTTTGTGATATTATATTTGTTGGCAGATTAGGGTTTTTGCTGGATGTCTTGAAAAGAAATTCTAGACTTTTGTAATATTTTAAAATGTTATCGAAATAAATAAAAATAAGTTTTCTACATGTTCCTTCCTTCTCCGGTGGCTCAGTGGACCCTGGCCTTCTCAAGAAGCCTTATCGAGGCTTGCACTCTTCTTGATAGTGTTCTTCAATTCTTAATTTTCAAAACTAGATCTTTTTCCAGGCCATCAAACCATCTAAGATTAAGCCTGCCCTTTCTTTGTGTGCCAATTGGTTGGGCATTGAAGACTTTTTTAGTGGTGCGGCCTTCGTCCATTCTGACAACGTGACCTGCCCATTTAATTCGTTGTATTTTGATGAAGTTAACGATGTCGGATTCTTTATATGATTGATAGTGCTCGAAATTTTATCTTCTTCGCCACGTTCCATTTTTCTGAAATCCTCCAAAAATAAATCTTAAGATCTTCCTTTCGTAAATGCTATCACAATCTCATCGGCTCGAGAAATGGACCAAGTTTCACATGCATAAGATAATTCTGATCTTAAAGGTATCCAACAGGTTGCGACAAATTTTTTTCTAAAAAAAAATGGAGAGATGTGGATTTTTGTGTTGGTTTTAGTACATTTTAAGAAAAATATGCTAAAATTAAGAAGAGAAAAATAAATTATTACAACTAAAACGGGAAAAAAATGGGTAAAAATTGACATGAAATAACATAAACGTGGCTCATTTTGTAACAAAGGTTTATAAACAAATTTTCAATTCTGATGTGTTGCTATGTTGTTCATTGTCAATATGACCTTCAGGATAAGAGATATTTTAATTTTTACAAAAACTAGAGCACTTTATCTCAGTTATTATATGAAAATGCTTAAAAAAACAGTGATTATATTTACTAAAGGGGCTGTATATTTTGTAATAAAAAACAGAGATTGATAAATCTGAAGGTTAAAACATTTCTACTATTATACGGAACATACACAAAAAATTTCAGTTAACTATTTTCAAAACTTTTTGAGCAATCCTGGCCCCGTTTGAGTATTTTCAAAAAATCACATTTCGAGTAAAACACGTTTTAAAGTATGACATCTTGCTCAAAGTAATGGCATCTGTGCTCTTACTAAAACATTTCTAGTTTTTGTTCTAGTGAACGGAAAATGATAAACTTAATATTTTTATTAAGCTAATAAGATGGCACATAAAATAAAATCATAAAAAAATTGTCCATTTTTGGCAAAATTCACAATTTTAGGGTAGTCGGATACCTAAAAGACTTTTATACAATATAACTTTTGTTTTTCTTTAGATTAAATTGGATTTCATATATTTTCGTACTCCATTAATTCAACATGTTACCCAACTTTTTTCAAAGAATAAATTGATTTTAAAAAAATTGCATAATATCAAACGTGGATATTCTAAATGGCATCTAGGTTGCTCAACATTAAATAAGACATATTCATAGATTCATAGTAATATGCGAACTGAGTCCAACTCAGTCACGAGCAAAGTCATAGGAAATGCTGATTTTTTAACTGGTTTTAGAGAGAGAACCTATGCGATACCACAATCTACATATAAAATCATATTGAATAAAAATAATAGACGGCATTAGATATTAATTAACCCTTTATCTACCGACTGTACTTATAAGTACCACTCACTTTAAAATTACATAGAATAACCATTTTTACGAATATTTTGACGATATTTAGCAGGAACACTCTTTTAATTCCGCTCTTTCAGAATACATGGCAGCACGGGTTCTATGATGAGTATTTTGGCGGGGAAAACGAATATAGTTTTAAAACAGAAGTTAGTTTTCAGCTGATTTTTTGATCGGATTGTGAAGATTGATATTTTTGTTCCGAAAAAGTATTTCATGCCAAAAGGTAAATGTTTTATTTTCTTTTTTGTTTGTTAGTTAAGACCTTAGAAAACGATTTGACTATTTATTTTAAGTGAGCAATGTATATAATTAAATTTACAGTTGAATAACTTTATGGTACTTAGAAGTACCGACAGCCAGGGCCGGACCTTTGGGGGCCCTGGGCTAATGATACCTGGGGCCCCCTAAATAATTAAAAATTTTGCCATTTTCCTAAAAAAAGTTTCTGGGGAAAAATTTTAAATATACGAAACTTTCTTTTAAGGGTTTTTTTTTATTTCAAATAATTTAAATTCGTTATAAGCAATAACATAGTTTACAACAAAAAAAAAAAACCTTTCTACACTTTTGTGCTGCAAATACTTTTATTTGCTCATCACATTTTAAGTCTTTAATGAGATCAGTATTAATAGAAAGAAGTGATAAATAAGTTAGTATTTATCATCATTGTTCTATATTTCTATATAGGACATTTTAGAGAATGCACGCTCCACTTCACTAGTAATAGGGAGCGTTATAAAAATCTTTAAAACGGTTACAAATTTGGAAAAACATCAAGTTTCTTTTCAAAAATTAAATTTAATATATCACTACAAGGATAGGACAGCTCATTTTGTTTTCGATAAGTTTTGAGTTGAACACCTTCATTTACTACATGTTGGTCTAAGTCATCTGAATAGGGAGTACACTTTCCAAGTAGACGTTCTCCTTACTTTGATCTTGTAAATCCATCAAAAATTTAAATACTATATTCTGCGTATAATTGACTTCTATTTAAATCAAGGGTTAGCTTATCTAACGAAACAATAAGCGTGTCCATTTTAAATTTTTCTGTCCCATACAGAGTCTTTTTTTCGATTTATCTGCAAATTTTGAAATAACCCGTCTCTTGTTCACATCACTATATTCTGTTTCTACACTAGGACCAGAGGCGGATTAAAGTAGTTGGAGGCCCCCGGCGGTAAAAGGTTTGAGGCTCATAGGCTCAAGAGTCGAGCCACTAAAATAGTGAAAAGAGTCACTTACTTTAAATTCTCAAAATAAAATGTATTTATTACAATAAAACTCATCGGCTAAAGAAAAATCTTAACTGTATACAAAAAAATTAAGAGATTACAGTTTGATTTCTCTTTGGGAAATTCATCAATTATATTTACCATATCCATTTTGTCCAAAACGTTTTATTCTGTATATAATATGGCCATTTCTGTAAATATATTTGGGCTTGGGGCCCACACCTGAGTTTGCAGGGGCCACTAATATTCTTTGTTACGCCACTGGTGGAATCTATCAAGCTTGGGGCCCCTGGCGGCCGCCAGGTCCGACATCCGCTTTATCCGCCTCTGGTCAAATAAATATTAGAACAGGTGCAATAGCCATACAATTAATTAGTTTCATGAAAGGAAGTAAAAATAAATACTAGAAGTAAAATACGCAAGATGCAAGTAGATAAAAGAAAAATAAATACAAATTAAAAAATACTAACTAACCTTGAATTGAAAACCCAAAAATGAACAATAATAAATATTTTTAATAAAAAAAACTGCATTACTCCTTGTGTTAATTAAATAAAATTTTCACTAAAGATATAATTATTCGATAGAAAATTATTTCCAGTCATAACTGATTCATTTCTTTCAGGATTAAAGTCACTATTGCGTATTTACCATGATAACAAGTCAGATGTTACACATCGTATGCGACTACTGTGCGTTTTCATCTGTCGAATGAAATGATTAGAGCTATAGTTATAAGTTTAGTGGGATAAAAGCTATAAAGTCTATTATAACCCCACCGAATTAAATAACCATATAAGAAAAACCAATTCCCTTATTAACCAATATTCAAAATTAATTGTTCGTGGTGCCATCTAGTAGTAATCATTAATACTCATATTTTACTTACTTGGTTTTAAAAAAAATTATGACTCTAGGAATTAATTCCATTATACTTAAATCACATCTGAAGGGAAAAGACTTTCTGTTAATGGTATCAAAAATTATTAAAAATGAACTATGTTAACTTATAGTAAAAGTTGCGAGAATACGATAATGTTTTGTGCAGACAGAAATAATTTTATTTCTCATCTATTTTTAAATGTATATGTGAGACTCAAAAAATAATAATATTTAAAAATAGAGAGGTAAGGAAGCAACATACTTTACGATTGATGGAAATACTTAAGAAAGTGCTTGAATTATATAAAAAGTAGTGTTGATGAGTTTGAACATGATACATTGCACTGTAATATAAAAGTATAGTATAAGAACAAAATGTGTGTGAGGTTTTCGGATTAAAAAAAACTTATTTTCCTTTGTTTGAGATTAAATGTCTTTGAGAAATGAAAAAAATTTGGACAAATCATAAAAAATTTGTAATTAAGAAAAATTTTAAAAAATGTGTACGATATTTAAATTTTAACAACATACTCTTTTCCCTCTCTTTTTCATTATGAATCTTTTTCTCAGAAATTAAAAATTATAAGTAATTGTGATTATTTTATATTTTTTCAGTAATTGTAATATTTACAATAATTTTGAATAGATGATACGAAACTTGTAATTTTGAAATATAGGAAGATTATAATGTTAATATTATACTTTTCGTATGCAATCAGAGTGAAAAAAATTATAAAAAGGTTAAAAAATTCTATTTTTTTTTTATTGCAGAATATTATTTTTTAACCTTTTATCTTTTCTAATAAGAAAAACCTAAAATGATTAATGTATAATAAATTCAAATAAATTATGTGGCTCCGAAAAAGTTACATAGATGGCGCCACGAGTTAAGCTCGAATGAGTTTTTGTTGCTCGCTATTTCATTCAAAAAATTGATATATTTTATTTATCATGGGGAGCAAGCATTTCATGAAGTGTGGGGAAAATGCCAATATATGTGTATGTCACAAATGAATTCGTTTCAAAAATTACCTCTTCAATCCATTTATAAAATTCCGTATTTGTTTAATTGTCTTTTCTTGTGAAAAAAATAAGTGCTATTTTTTTAATCTGTATTATTTTATTGTCTAACTTCGCAACACAAAGAACAAAAAGGAAGATTTCAGATTTCTTATATTTTAAGCATCAATTTTTTTAGGAACTATAGCTATTTTTCAAAAAAATATTTTTATTTAAATGTACATTTCATCACATTTAAAAATAGTCGAGCAAAATCTGAAAAAAATGTTTGCAACTTATAGAAAATATTGAGAGGTTTTTTTAGTTAATAATGAAGAACTTTCATTAAACTGTTCACATTTTGAGCAAAATTATACTAGAATTGTACAGTTTGGATGCAAAATTTTTAAAAAAACCTGTTGAAATGATGTAAAATCTGAGACGTTTTCAAAAGGAGCATGTGAATTTAATAATACATGAGAATAATACATGTGAAAGAATCATCAGCAAAATTTAAAAAGAAAAACATCTTTCCAAATTTCAAATAGCCTAAGAAAAAAGATAATTATTTGTATTGTAAACTTTTAAGTCGTTTCAAAGGCCAGAGTGTATTGAATGTGCATGTATGCAAAATCTTTTTTAATCTGTTATTTAAAATATGTTGCTATATAGCCATTCATAGTTTCTTAAAAATTGGATATTTTTTAAATCTGAAAATGTATTTTCTTGAACAATTAGTCTAAATTTTTATTTAAATTTTTCACAAATTGTCTTTTTTTTTAAGTTGATGAATATTTTGTCATTCATTACGCAGGATTTTTTTCTCTCTCTATTTATTGCAGCTTTGTATATTTAAAATATTCATATATTTTAACTTTTTTACTTAATAAAAACCAACCAAAGTCGGTCCCTCATTTTTTTTTTTTTTTTTTTTTTTTTTTTTTTGCACCAGGGCCCTGGGATACTTAACTACACCCCTGGCTGATAATTAGCATTAAGTTTTGACGTAATTGCGTTGTGTGACATTTGCTATGTAAGCGATAACATTCAACGCCTTTTATTGTCCAGTTAAGGTGTTTAACTACGTTCAAAAAGTTTTCTGGTTTTAAAGTAAATTTCCCTTATTAAAAATAAAAAAAGAGCGAAAACTGAAATATTTTTTTAATTTTATATCCACACTACTTAGAAAGTAAATTACAGAGATTTGAGAATTAAGACAGTCTTCACTTGATGTAAAAGAGTAGGATCCGAAATTGAAATATTTTTTTTCAGATATAAAAGAAGTGAAACATTAATATTATATTCTACCTTCTTTATCTCCAAAAGACTGCGACCTATCATAAACCTAATTTTTACATGAGTAGATCCATTTATCTGGAATAAAAAGTGTTTTGCATACCGTAATGTTAAATGAGTTCTTCTTTTATTTCGGAGTTGGGCAGACTTTTCCAGGGTACGGGCTACTTCTAATTTTTTTCGAAGATGTTGTGGTCCACCCAGTGACGTAGGTGTGGTGATCTAAAATAATGTCTACAATATTTATAAAAGCTTAATAATTAATACGGAATATGTACTTACTAATATAACTACAGTAAAAAAAACTAACTCTTTTAAGACCGCGTTTAACCGCTGCCTTTACAATTTAAAAAAAAAAAAATTGAAAAAATCATCACATTTTTTATTTTATTATTAAATACAAGGAAATAAAATAAAATATGCAAGTTTGAAGCAGAATTTTTAATTTTTTACAAGTGAAAAAGCATTTAGTTTCAATATTAGTTTACTATTCCGAGTTATCTCGGGCAAATGGAAAAAGTTAAAATAAACTCTTTGTATGATAGTTTTTGATACAAGGGACAACACAAAGTGATACCTGACATTCTGTACACTGGTATCTCTGGTCTCTTTTTTTACTGGCCTACCTCTTTACGGGATCTTTTTTATGGGAGCACAAAATATACCGTCTCGTTGGATTAGATTTTTTTTCAGTAGCAGGAAAGAAATCTGGAAAATGCCCAGAGGTATCCCGAGTGGAGAAGGACTATTGCTGGGTCTTCCTGATGCGGCAAAAAACTCGGCACGCTGATTTTTTGAAATTATTTTTTTAATCAGTTCCATTCTAAATTCTTTAGGGGATCGTGAACCTCCTGATTTACAGTACAAATTGTAGGCACCATACATAAGAATCACTTCCACTATTTTCAATGTCCACCATAATCACTCTTTGAAAAATCATCGCTCTCGCTATCTTGCATCATTATTTTATTTTTTTTCCAACGGAACTATCCTTCTTTGGACATTACTGTAATACACAAGCCAACGTGTACTATACTATAGGGAATCCTATCCACTAAACCAACAAAACTTTGCAAACTGACAATCAAAAAGCTGAATATTTCTTTTCATTTCCTTCAGCCTAGCAAAAGTGTGATAAAACAAATCGTACTGACAAATTCTACTTCACCTTATTTTTCTCGGGATAATAATTAACTGCAAATGTACGAACCCGAGATAACTCTGGATAATCAGCCAAACGATTAAATCTAAGTGCAAAATACAAATATAATAATAATATCAAAAATAATATTATAAAATAATGCATTTGTTATCAAACAAATCAAAATACATTGAAAAACATAGATCGTTTTTCATCTAAAATTAGTTCTCGTAGAAGACTTAGTCAGCATACTGTCTATCCCAATCTTGAATATTTCGGTATATAAAGTTATTAACTTCTAATCTTCAGGCGGTCATCCCAAAATGTCTTGGTGGTCCACCGGTCAACTGAAACTTGATGCTCACCCTTGCTTAAAATCTTAGAGTGAAAAAATAAGTATCTGTGGAATATTTTGAAATTTTAGAAACGCTATTTTATAAACAAATATATGAAATACAACAAGGCTTCCCACCCTTTTTATCGTCGTGGATTGGTCAACGTTTGATAACTTTTCCACGCCCTGCTGAGGGGGGGGGGGATGTTGATTGTTTATATTTTGATTATTTTGTTTTAGTAATTTTAATTTAATTGTATTTAAATAGGCCTTCAGAGAAAAATATACACAGAAAAAGGAATATAAAGTGATGTAACATGGAATATAAAGTGATTTCCATAGAAAATTGCACAAAACTGAGAGAAATACACAACAGTTAATAAAATAGAATTAATTTAATGCTCCTTTGCCGGCCTGGTACCATTTGATTCACGAACCACCCCTCGGCCTGGGGGTTGGTAAACATTGCAAATTTTAATGAAAATATTGAGACATTTTTCTGTCCGAAAATGTGTTCCGAGTTTAGTTAAAGATCTCGTACATATGACGAAGACAGCCTTTAGAGGGACAGCTTTAAAAATTGATGGACGTTATGACGCTACTAACTTAAATTTTAACATATACTTTATCTTAAAACTATTAAAATGAAGTATTGGAAAATATTTTCAGAAAAAAATGTATGCTTGTATTTGTTTTATTCGAAAATTTCACACACATTCAAATATTTATAAATATATCATTATTTGTGATAAAGAATCGTAAATGAAAATTTGTAAAAATCTCAATTTAGTTTCTGATTTATATTTTTGAAAAATTTTCAATATATCCTTTTTTTAAAGTTCAAAATGTTTTAATTATAATAGTTATGAAGGCTTCGGTGAGACGAATTTCTTCGAAAGCTGAATCACAACTCGTACGAATATCGTGCAGATTTGTTCCACATCGAAGTATCTCAAAATCTCTTCATTTTAATGATATTTGTATTTTGTAAATTTCTTATTATGCAAGTCAATTTGGTAGCAAAATTAAGTATATAGACATGTATTTTTTTATTTTAGCATAACAAATATGAACTCATATTATTCAAATCCGTTTTCCAAGGCTAATCTTTCGGTTTTGAAGTGTTAAATTGATACAAAATATTGAAATAACATATTTCAGGAATTAATATCTCTTCTAAACAAATTTGGCAGCGTATTTGATTCTAATACATTATTTTAATTTTAGCTTTAATATATAATTAGTGTTTACTGCTTATCTTGTCAAAGACAAATTACCATAAGATATGAAACTAAATAATAAAAAGTATATAAATGATTTATTTTTTTAAAAAAAGGAATAAGGTAAAGTATGAAATTAAAGAATTTCATGACGACGATATGATCATTATGTTAACAAGTGAAAAGATTCATTAGAAAGCAGACCAAAAAGGATCACACTTATTATTTATTTTTATTTAATTAACATTTTAGAGATAAAAGTTTGAAAATCTTCTACTATAGCCCTTTAAACCCCTGTAAAATATTAATGAATGTAAATATAACTTAATTTATATAAAGTTTTAAAATTTGCCTAGATTGGAAAAAATGCAAACTTTTTTTTCCTTATCCCATTCATCCCACAAAGAAGCTTGTATCATTTAATGAACTCTTTCATAATTTATTTTCAAGCCGAAACTTATCTTAAAAACTACAAGTTATATTCTTCGTAACGCAATTCCGAACATAGTCGAATATCTTACCCATTGATTGCTATGTACATTTCGAGCGTCTTGTCCTGGGTGCCAAGGTTTTATTTTCAAGAAAACATGAAATTTTAAAAAATATAACATTGAGTTGTTGATATAATATTGTAATTGCACTTTCGGTAATTTTTATTTAAAAAAACACTACAAGATAACTCGTTGCCAGGGATGTCTTAAAGCATGGACCAATTGGGCCGGGCCTAGGGCCTCACTCTTGATGGGGGCCTCATTACATTATTGACCCTGTCTTAATAAGATCATGATCCGGATAATTTTAATGGTCAAATATGTTATTTTTGTACATATTCTTCTAAAAACAGAGAATTTCAAACTGCATATCAACTGCTAAAAGTGGTAAGACCAGTGTTTCTCAAACTGTGGGGCGCACCTTCTAGGAGGGCGGATAGAAAGATCCGAGCAGATTTAAAAGTCCACAACAAAGGATTATTTAAAAAAATTATTAATTTCCTGAAAGTAAACAAACAAAATATATTCTGACATAATTAAAAAATAAAATACACATTTACACTTATAAATGTACTGCACAATGTATTTTATAATTTATTTAACAATACTAAGTTAAGAATAAGTTTAATAATTACCAGTGACACCATGGATACGTCCTATATAAAATTATATACAAAAATTAGCACTTATCTCTTGATAATTTGTACGGTTTATAATAAACCGTACAAATTCCGATTAAAAGTTACGCGATTTGCTCCCCAATGTCACCGCTTTCTATGTAGGCGCGCGTATGTGATGTTTTGGGGGTGGAGGAGGAAAAGTGATAAATAAGCAAATCCTCTGAAATAAGTAAATCCTTCGCAAACGCTGTCAAGATCCTTTTATTGCAGTCAAGAGCCTTCGGAAAAATTGTATGGATAGCAGTGCACAGAAAAGAACATACTTCGGAAAGAAGTATATATATATATGTCCGGGACAATTAACGCTTTGGCTGAAGAAGACATTTATACACGCCGGTGGCACTTAAGAGATTAAAGTCGCATTGTAGCTCTAACGTAAAAGTATAGTATTATTGAATTAAATATATTGTTAATGTATGGAGGGGGAGCGAAGAAAATTATGGTTGAATATTGGGACGCAAATATTGAAAGTTTGAGAAGCACTGGGTAAGACTATTATTCTGTGATGACCGTTGTCTATGTCTAGGCCTAGGCTTAATACCATAAACTATTGTTCCATTTAGTCGAAATGCAGCCATCGGTCGAGCAGGTTTGTGCCTAGGTTTTTGAAATTGTGATTCGTGCACATTCATTTTTTTTCTTCAAATTACCGTTTGAACGAGAATTTGACAGTGCATAACTATATACTGTCTACTTTCAAAGATCTCATGCAGGGCCTACCTAAGCATAGGGGCCCAGGCCTCAAAAAATCTTCTCTGGGCCCAGAGCCCAAAAAGTCCCAAGACGTCTCTGCTCGTAGCCTGGCGTCACTGAATAAAATTCCTTTTCTGAGTGCCAGTAACAAATTATCTCGTAGAGGTTTTTTTTCCAATAAAAATCTTAATTTTCAAAGATTTTCTTTTCGTTCTGTTTTATTTTACTAGCTCGTCACCTAATTTCATCTGGCGACAGTCAGATGTGCAAGGTTATGTCAGGTTTTCATGCAGGCGTGTAATGATCCTCGCTGTGGGTAAAGCCTATATGGCACTGAAAGTTATAGAGTTGTAAAATAATAAAAATGAGCTGATTAGAAAAAACTAATTTTTATTAATTATAATTCAATTACTGTATTGTCATCCAAAATAAGCGTGTATATAAAATTTCAGCTCAATTGAGTGCTTTAAAATACATTTTATTGACGGTTGAAAATTTGAACAAAATAAATATAGAGAGAGGGTGAGCAATTAGAGAGAGCAGAATTGAAAAAAAGAATGTCTACAATGCCGTGTCGAATGTGTACAAAGCAAAAAAAAAACGTAAGGAGACTAGATATTTTTGTCCAGTGTGTCCCAACAACCCCCAGCACTTTAACGTTGACCCTTGCTTTAAAGTTCATCATACACAGCAACAATAGTAAAAGTATATATTTTTTTTAAATTTTGGCAATACATTCACATATATAAAATTATCATATTATAATCTAATGGTCTAAGTTATAATTTTATAATAAAAATTATAATTAATATTTTTTGAACAATATAAATGTTTCATATATTCATCCTTTCTAATAATTCCTAACTCAAATGCAGATATGTAATTAATCTAAAATTTCAGCCCAAACTACGAGATATCTCGTGACCGGTAGAGTTTAGGTACACACGCTTGCTACGAGATACCTCGTAGCTAGCAGTGAATGGGTTAAGTTAAATAATCATTTTCGAATCGTGTAAAATTAATAGTGACAGTAAAATCAAGTATTCCAATCCGATTCTTCTCAAGGTGATGATGATTATTATTTATCAAACTATTAAAGTTTAGAAGTGGTTACATTAACTGTCATTTGCTATGAAGTCATTAAATATCTTTTGCGTATTTCAGCTACACCAGCATCAGATAATAAGGTTAAATAGCTTAATTTCAACGTGACGATAGGCTGTGTTTTTATATTCTATTTAGAATCGACTTTAAACCTTAGAACGTATTTCATAACTTCCATAACATAATAATTACGACGACTTTAATGAAGACAAATTTTACAAATGCGTTGATAAATCTCTTACAAATTCATTTACAATACCAATATTTCATTCAACTAATGAATCAGCTATCAAACGGGAAATTGCGTTAAGACTAGTAACGACGGAATTTCAGAAATTTATTGCTATTATTTGCCACCTCGTGTGTGTTGGATGTAACGCCCATTCGTAGTTTTAACCATGTGGGAATGTAACGGGCACGTTTAATCAACCATTTTAAGTCTGGTCACGTATGTACACGTAAGTACAAAATTGGAAAATTATGCTAATTGTTTGAAGTAACTGTATGCAAAAGAAATTTGTTTTTAATTGTATTTTTCAATGAGTGCACTTAAGATAAAATGTGAGGTCACATGGTCTCTTTAAATGTCTTCTAATTATATGGTCATTTGCAAAATACTTTTTATGTAAATACCTTGAATTTCTGCTTTTAAACCGAGATCATATTAGTTTTTTTTAAAAAATAATTATGGTTATTTTTTTAGAGATAGTTTAAAATAACTTTCTGACGTTTCGTGCGAATTCCCTTACGCAAGGCTGTCTTCAGCAAATATACGAAAGCCTCAGCTAAACACGGGGCGCATTTTCAAACAGAAAAATGTTTCAATTTTCATGAAAATTTGCAATATTGCAAACTATGCATTTATTTATAACATAGTGTTTTTAAAATTTCTAAATATATTCTATAGATATTTTTTTCCTTTTAACTTGTAAAAGGGATGGTTCATTTACCATTACGGTATAGGAGAAAAACAAGCGTTATGGTAAAACAAATGATTACCTATAGTAGGGGTGTAAAGATCAAAGTCTAACTTGGGTCAAGCAAACAATGTTTAACTTTAGGTTGGCCACACAAAAAATCAGTATTCACAGAAAATTAGGTTTATTTCTCGAATATTGTACTATCATTACAGTGTATTCGAATGCACTGCAATAAACATGTAAAGGAGCAAGAAATGATTTATAAATAAAAAAATTATTGTACCTTGTTTTTTTCACAGTTTCATGCATCTTCATTCACTTCTAAGCTATAGTCCAAATTTCAAGTCTCTATCTCTACGGGAAGTTAGTTTAAAATCAATTACAAAATTCTACCTGGACAGACATACATGAAAGCGAATTAATAAAAGAATGGTAAAATTAAATGTTTGCATCCTGACTCTTGACATCTTGCTCTGCTACTATCTCTTCAATTTCAAGGGAAGTTTTTTGGATTTTATTATATATTATTGGTGTGCCGATATATTGGTAGGCCGCTAAAATGTTCGTTGCGGGCCGTGAATTTGACACTCCTGATCTACTGGACAGTGGTACAGAATACAATATTAATGTGCTGCAATTCTTTTATTTCTGAAAAAATATTCCGAATCCAGGTCTTATTTTTTAACATTAACCGAAGACAGCATTAATATTTTAGTATGGAGAACTTATTATAAAAATATTCTGTAGTATTAAGATACAAATCTTCAGATGCTTACACTCACATACGATGCAATTTTTTGAAAAAGTCTGTGTGGGGTTTAAGGTGTCTAATAAGGAAAATCCCTGTTTGAAGCATTAACACAGTAGAATTTTGAAAACTCGGCACTCTAGAGCCCGGCAGTACGGATAACTCGGTGATACCTGTCTGGGATAGAACCCGCGATCTATGGATCCGAAGCCAAGCAACATGACCCCTATACAAAAGTGATCTCTGTACGGAGGCTGTTACTGGCTTATATAGGAACCGCTACACTTGGCTGGATTTCCTTACCCAGGAGTGATAATAAATACTTCTAGTTATTATAACATACTGAAACAACTAAGTACGGCGATTTGCCGGAAACGAGCACAGCCGCTCTCAACGAATCATGTTGTTGCACAACGACGTTTGATTTCATAAAACCTCAGTTATGTATAATTTGATGTAGCCTTTCCTATAAGAATTTGAGCACCCTTTCCAAAGCCCGAAATTACACCTAATGATTTGTATCTCTTCAAACCGTGGTTGAAACTCCTGGAAAATGCTAATCGATAATATTCTTCCTTTAGTGTGCTCGTCTGGATTGTGAAACGAATATAAATTGGGATGCATTGGGGAAGAGTTGATGTCTTGTGTGAAACAGCGTCTCCGTAACTTTCGATTGTCAACCTCCCCTCCCTTTTTATGTATCAGCCTGAAATCGCGTACCCACAAAAATTTGAACTCTCCTCTCTGACTCGTTACCGTATACACGCGATATGAATTCAGTTCTTTCTTGTGTTTCTACTATTTTTTTAAAAATATTGCGTTGTATTAATGTCTATAGTTTCAAACAATAAAAAAATCTGAATTAATAATCTTGATCGAAATACATATTATAGTAAAGTTTTTTCATTGGAGCCAATTTAGTGACCTAGCCTAGAATGTGGCACATATTTTAATTTTCCACGAGGTCTTTCAGCGTATGTAAAAGAGAAACATCTTAGCATTAAATGGGAGATCTTCGCAGGCACCCTAAAAAGGAGATGGGGACCTTTAGGGTTCGCGGATCATGGTTTAAAAACTGCTGTCTTGGAAGATATCGCATGGAATTTTTGAACTGTATTTGATTCATTCTTTTAAGTTTTATTTTTGCCATGCTTTATTAAAAGTATGCAAAACTGAAACATGATAATATTTGTAATAGCCTAACAAACTTTTTACCGTAATTTCTTTCGAAAAAGAGAGAGAGAGAGTATATATATATATAATCTTGCTAATTTATTCTCCTTGCTACAACAATAAAATAATTTGCTACTAGATTTAGAATGATGAATGACCCTCATATGAAGATAGTGATCACAGTATCTTCATGTGTAGGCAAGTGTTGTTATCACACTAGTGTCCGTTTAGCTATATGGAACAGAATCAGTGAATCAGAATAAGTGACGTGTCAAGGACAGAACAAGTTCCTCTTAGACATGAAAGCAATGGACCAAAATAGATTCTACTACCGTTTAAAATTCCTTTTTATGTATTTGTGCGAAATGAGTATATATAATATATTTAAATTAGATTCTTGTACAATATCTCATACTTATGGAACTACGTTAAATTTTATTAAAAATTCGAGTCGACATCTATAATTTGCATTTTATTTTAACAAAACGCTGTGCAAAAAAAAACGAAGATTTATATTTGTATCATGGTGCTAAACGTGTTATTTTGCTTTTTATTCTCATAAAAACAAAACCGACTTTCTAGATTTTACACGTTGTTAAATGTTCATTTAAGTGTTCATATTTATGTTTGTCTTAACACCAATGACATAGAATCAGGTAAGCTCTATTTATATTATTTCTATCACGTTTCTTAAACAAAAAGTTTTCATTGATTCGTTTTTGTCTTCTCAATGCAGCCGCAGATGCTTAAAATATGTCGATGAATTACCGTAAAATCCGACGTATACATAACGCGCATCTATACTTCAAGTTGCATTTTTTAATTTTTAGGTATATTGACCGTATAACGCGGATCCCCTTTTTACGTAAGAACCTGGAATTTACATGTGCAATACTCTTATGTTTTGGAGTCATTTTTTCGAGATATTATCCCAGGATTTTGAAAAACTGTTTTGCCTTACATTAATTATATTCAAGTTGGCTACCCCCAACAGTTTAACGCTTGTCCTCATATCCTTGGTCTTATGCAACGTGATCTACAGTGTGTTCACATGCTATCTTTGCCCTCATCACCTCCCAATCTTCCTTCCACCGAGCTCGACTAGAATATGATTGAATTACAAAACCGAAGTCACATCCACAATCAACAGTAACTGTTGCGGATTTGGCCGATCAAGTACAACAGACCACAAAATGATACACGGACGTATACGATGAATGCATGCACATTTTTAGCCTTAGCCTTACATTCTAAATCTTGATTATTACAAAGACTGGAATATGATTGAATCACAAATCCAAAGTCATCTATAATTAACAATAACTTTGATTTCGCCGATCAAGTACAACAGACCACAAATTGATATACGATGAATGCATGAACTTGCATTCAAAATCTTGATTATTACTATCTAGCTAATTTTCGTTTGAAATGGCTCTTCTTGCGCAAACTTTTAACATAACTTTTAACTTGTTACACTTTAATCAAGTTAATATGTAACCTGGACAAAAGATTTGACTAAATGCCATCTCTATATTAATTTCTTCTTTATGTTAGAGTTTCATATTCATTCGGCTACAAGATTGAAAACCCTTGATCTACAGCAGAAATTCTTAAACTTTCGCTTACTGCAGTCTTTATTTATGTATCAGCCTGACATAGCAAACCCTCAAGATTTTGAACACGGTTTCCTGATTCCCAACACATGGCTGTGTGATTGACAGGTTCCTCAATAATCCTAGACTACCTATGTTTCTTATACAGACTTTTTATTTTACACAAAATTGGTAAATATCTAATTAAAATTATTATAAAATACCAATTTCAAATAAATAAATAATGTATTTAAATGTACCAATTAAAATTTTTAAAGAAAAGGATGGTGGTTCAATTCTTTTCCAAGTGATGCTATATCAAGTATAATATTTGAAATCTTCAGTCTTAATTCCGGGGCTCCATGTTTTTCAGACTGTTTCTGTATTTATTTTGATTACAAATAAGAGCTGGAAATGTTCTTTTATACAAATAAGTAGTTTGGAAAGACATCAGAATTTCCATAGACATTTTCCTGTTAGTGACCCCAAAGAGCTCTATCCGTGTAAATTTGCATTAGGTCTTCTTCTATTAATGCAAGACCACTCTGTTCACATACATCTATTTTCAATGGATCCAGTGTTTTTTCGTACGAAATTATTTTCCAGTTTTTTCTTTTTTAAATGAGGGATCTCCACGCACCCCCCGTCCCCAGAAAAGGGCTGGGGAACCCCTAGGATTCGCGGGCTATAGTTTAAGAACGCTGATCTAGATTACAAGATGCATATTAAGATATCTTTCTTATCATTTGAAATTGGTCTAAAAGTATAAATGATTTAAGTTTGTTAGGAGATTTGTAAATAGGATAAAAATAAACTGCCGGAAAGTATAAGGAAATAATACTTTAATAAAAAAAAAGCTATCCTTCACACGTGGCAAAATTGAGAAAAAAAATTAGCGCGACTAGAATGTGCAAAAAATTAATAAATAAAAAAGCAGGAAAACAGGGCTACAGGAAACAAGCGTGACCTGTAAAATTACAAGTCTTCCTCTCAAGACAGCCTTAGCAACAAGAAATTTCATAGTGAAAAAATCTTAAAAAATTTATCAATTCACATGCATGAGTACGTTTAATACATTTCTAAAATGCAAGGTCAAATTTTACATGCTGCGAGATTCAACGCAGATAAATACAAAAAAAAATGGATTATGAATTAATGTTTTTAATTTTAGCTGGTTGGACCAATGAAAAATTTCGAGCACGAGAGTAAAATTGCCATTGGTCAGAAATGACGATTCACAGATGGAGATAAATGTTACATAATTAAAAAGGGTTTGAAACACACGCTTTGTATTCTAAATTAGATGTTGATAAAATGATAGACTTTTAGTGTTCCTAAAAACATGAGACAGCCTTGGAGACCAGGAAAGAGGTACACTAGTTTTGTTCATTGAAGTTATTATGTAATAATATAATAACGGTTATCATACAAAGTAATAAAATGAAATATAACAAAATAGCCGCGCAAAGGATAAATTTTTTGTAATAAGGAATTTATATACTTATGGAAAGAAGAGTTTTCTGTGCAAAAGAAAAAAGATGTAATAAGATTTATAAAGGAGAATACGTAACAAAATTTAATAAGAGATGACATACTAACAGGAATTTTTTTTCCTTCAAAGGTGTACGTTAAGAATTATAATAAATACAGCCTGCTTGAGGTGAGAACTTGAAAAAGTCGTATTTTATTTCATATTCAGAGATACTCAAGAATTCGTCTGAATACAAATTTCAGGAATGTTATAGTTTTAAATAATAATAATAATCAATGCATATTAATAAAAATGTGTATTAAACATCTTAACTTATTACTTTTTATTGATTCATCGCAGAGCAAAAAATGTACATAAAAAAGAGCAAATGCTATAAAAGAGGAAATACTTTAATTAACGCGTTTTATGTGTATTGTTTAGATTTCATAGAGACTGTAACTGTTTTTAATTTTTTGATTCCATTACTGCTTGTTAATATCCTAAAAAGACAATTTAAGCATAAAGAAAGTTTGGTATAGTTTAATGGGCCTTAAAGTGTTTCATTGAAATTTCTCCTATGTGAAAGGGAAACACCAATTTGTATAGAAATAGTTCTGAGTTATGAAATTTAATATAAACTAAGATATATTGAAAACGCAGTACCAAGAAAATGCCAGAATGTGTAGAAACTCGTCAAACAAAGAAATCAAACAATGAACAATAAGTTATGTTTATTTTGAATTGATAATCGTGATACAGAACGAGAAAAACATCCGCTCAGTATGATAAAGGGTCACTACTTACTGTAAAAGACTAAGTAACACACGTCTAGATACAGAGCCAATGGGGTTACAGATGGCGTTCTATGTGTGTTGCTTAGTATATGTATATGACAAGAGTTGTGTGTGATCCGGGACAAAAGCTTCTAATAAAGACAAAAAGCTCCAGTTTGCATTAAACGGATGAAAAAGAAACCAGGATATTTATGATAATTGAAAAAGAACTGCTTGAACAGCTTTTTATTTTATTACCAAATGGCAAGTCGCTGATATGTAATAAGGAAACTTTTTAACAGCTCAGTGTAGTTTCCATCGTCATTGAAAGGAAAGGTCTGTCATGTCAGTTCCGATGACAAAAATTGTTTTTAAACATGTCCCTGTGATATCCTCCGGAAAGCAATAAGCAGTTTTAAGGTCTAGCGTGTTGGTAAAGCCAGGCCAGGCGTTCACTTTTAGCGGATGCATGGGATTTCGGTCGAATACATATAAATGTTGTGCTTACCACACACGTCAATTACATATACTATCATTGACAGTTGCACTGCAGTGTTATAATTTTGCATCATGTTTTAAAATGTTTTAAAATAAGAGAGGGGGAGAATTTAAAATCGTGTGCATTTCCAAAGTTTCTTTGATATGCCATTGAACGAATTTTTCTAAGTCGACTATTAATTTTCCTGAAGGTTTCCACAAATCTACTTATTTTTTGATAACCTTTTATCAAAATATAGCTGTATTAAATTTATATCGATGTATTGGGAGTTATAGGCGATTCAGTTGCTTATGAATGTTTTAATAACTATTGACAATATATAACAAACAAAACGGGAAATGCAGCTTGTCTCCAAAAAATAAAATTTTATATCTACGAAAACAAATAAA
The DNA here is from genome assembly GCA_019973975.1 of Trichonephila clavata. Classification (NCBI taxonomy): domain Eukaryota; kingdom Metazoa; phylum Arthropoda; class Arachnida; order Araneae; family Nephilidae; genus Trichonephila; species Trichonephila clavata. The sequence continues at coordinate 140,005 of BMAO01013462.1, forward strand.
GTCACGAAAATGCTTGAGAAAACGTGTCTCTCCCAGATAATATTTGGATTCATTAATTGTTCTGTTAGAAGAACCAATTTAGAAATTTAAAAAACGTTTTTTTAACCAGATATTGTTAAATTCATTGCAATACAAAAGGTTTATATGGGCAGAACACCTGATAAGATTAGACGACAATCGAGTAAAAAAAATATCTTTGTGGTCAGACCATATGAAACTCAAAAAAAAAAAAGACCAAGACTCAGGTGAATTAATAGCCTAGAAAAAGAGATGAACACGTTTAATATCAGAAACTGGAAAAGTCAGGCCAAGAACAGGACAAACAGGACAGCCTGGAATGGAATTCTCAGGAAGGCCAAGGCCCGCCTTTGGCTGTTGTGCCATTGAGGAAGGAAGGAGCTGTTATGTTAATGTTATTTTTTACACTTAAGGCAATACGTTAATGTATATTCCAATCCATTCAGTTAGTTATATTTCACAAAGTGATGCACATCGCTACACTACACCCCATCATTAACTTCCTCCATTCCCTACATAACCGATGAGGTAATCTTACGTAACTTCAATCAACATTGAATAAACTGATGAATGAGGTGTTTTTTCTTTTTCTATGATGTGTCAATACTTCACTCTGAAGTATATAATGACTCTTTCTTAAAGAAAACTTATTTCATTCCCGTAGTAACGTAATTGATTCGATCAATGATTACTAGTTTCTTAACTTCATTAATATTCACAATTGGATAGTAAATCAATTTTAGTGTCAATGACAGTTGCATAATATTGATATGCAAAAGAAATTGATATATTTTGAATTGGTATATAGTTACCATAAAATATATACGGCGTATAATGTGCACCTATAATTACAAACTTTTTTTAAGAAGAAATCTTTGTTGTTTATATATCTATATATATGTAAGTGTGCCATGCTTGTATGTTTTGAAGTCATATACTCAAAGTATAATCCCTGCCTTTTGAAAAAATAGTGTATTTCTAGAAGTACAACTCTTTAAATTCTCGTAAGGCATGACATTCCTTTCAAGTAAAAAGTATTTCGATATATATAGAAGCCGTTTTTTTATGCTCATCTCTTTTTTTTTATTTTGAAAGCTAGTATTTGTATACCCGGCGTATAAAGCGCACTCGTATATTTCGATCTTATTTTCGTATTAAAAATACGCGTTATTCCCTAGATTTTACGGTATTTTACCTTTGTTTGATACAATGCATATAGAGCGAAACAAAATTATTGGATTGTTCTTTATGTTAGAAGTTGCGATTTAGATTCTGCTTCATTTTTTTGAAAATAGAACTATAACGGTAATGGAAATATGGACCAAATTTAAATGTAATCAAATAAGGAGACTTGATCAGTTTACTCTTGCTGTTAAATGTTATTTTATCTCCTTTAATAAGCAAAATATTTATTTAAAATTAAAATATAATTGCAATACGCCCACAGATAAGTCCTTTTTGTTGAAATCTAAGACAGATTCTATTGCTTTTTTAAAGCTAAAAACATTTTCCTTTATTCTCCGGAATATGTTCTGCTAAATAATCAAACTCCGTAAAATTGTATTCATTAGTTTGAGATTGCCATTATGTATCAGTCTTGTTTTCCAGGTTACTTCAACTTAAAGCATTCTACTTATTAAAAGATCGCCTATTGGGCCTTTTGAACACTTTTTAACTTAAATAATTGATCAAGTTTGCTAAATTACTAGATATGTCAATCCGTTTCGATAGTCAAGTTTTAGCCTAAATTTTCTTTTTCATTTCATAAATAATTTGGTATCACTTCTGAAATTATAAATTTTTTAACGTTTTATCTTATCTATTTTATTTCTTTAAAAATAAATGATATCCACAAATTTGTAGAATTCTTGGAAATAATTATTCAATATTTTGGTCCTTGTAGAAATGAGTTTCGATGATAATTAGCATAAAGTTATCCAAATTGAATATATATAAATTTTATTGGTGAACTATACGATAGTATTTCATAACAGTTAAATTTTGGGTGGTTTTGGTCGCATTCCATTATATTTGTTGGGGTTTTGCACTAGCACTTAGACCTGCCAAGCTCTAATCATGTGTCTTTATGTAAAGGCTGTGAAAACTCTCCAATTTTCCCAGAAGTTATAGAAATCAGTTAAAATATGGAATCTATTTTCTACAGAGATTTACTTAAATATTTTAAAAGAAATTAAAATTATAAATTTAAAGTGCAATTATAATATACATTTAATAAAAATAAATGTGCATGACGGTGGGGGCGAGAGAGGTCAAGCAAATCCACAAACATAAAAAAAAGTCAGAGGGTGAAAAATTTAAATAAAGATTCTGTGTATCATTAATAATATAAATCCATTTTTTACCATCATCGACGAGACGTTACCAGCAGCCTTACCATATATATACATATATATATAGAGAGAGAGAGAGAGTTAACTAATGTATTAATGAGACCATTTAGCGTTGACCTCTGTTGTCTTGTTATGCTTCTATTTATTGTATTGATTTAAGTTAGATTCATAACACTTTATTATATACCATATGTATTAAATTTTTCTGAATATATATATATATATATGTAATAGATGATGTTGTACTGGAAATTCGTTGGAATGGATTCTTTAAAATGAGCTTGCAGTGGCATTCTTGTGGTTAATTAAACTTTTTATTTCACATCTTGAACACATAAAGCAAAGGACGATACACACAAATACTAGCTGCAACACACTACATGATGACAAGAGAGAAGAAGCGCGCGTAACCGTGTGTTCAGAGTTTTAAACTGGCGGTGAAGGTCGTACGACTCTTTTATAACAGGAGTCGTGGTTGGCTGCAAATGCACGGGAGCAATTAGATTAAGATTAAGATTATGCGCGCGTGCAATTAGATTAAGATTATGACAGTCTTAGGCGAAAGAACTAGGAAATAATTTCACGGGGTACAGTTAAGGAGAGTTAGAAGAAGTCATTACATATATATTCAAAATGGTCGAAGAAAATTGTTTCAACATATTAACCACTTAGTAAGTCATCGACTTAACTTTTTCGTATCTTTAAACTTTTCTAAAATATTTTCAGCTACAATACTAGTATTCAAAGCCCTTATTATTCCCTATTTGGGGATTTTTTAAGTTACCTGGGGCCGATTTGTAGTTTTTATTCTCACAATTCTTTAATCATATTAAAAAATTGGCATAAAAAGAAGTCTGAAAGTACTTGCATATGGTATAAAGCAAAGTTCGCGAATCTTTAGAACAGGGGTCGGCAACCTTTTAGCTGTGGTGTGGCAAACCCATTTACCAGTATGATTTAGCATGCCACACAGTGGTGCATTTTTGAAACAATTCGATTCTCGCAATAATGCGTGCAGAAGTAGGGAAAAGAGGTTAATAATATAGACATTTACAGTTTTATCATATATTAATTTTCTGTCATTTAAAGATATTTCTTAACATAAAAATAAACAACATAAAATATAACTATTTCTTCAAAAAGATTTAAATTGTGTATATATTACATATTTTCAAACACATTTATTAAAATAAGAAATAGACAATATAAAATAAAAGCATTTCCGTTCATTACAGTTAAATACTAAATAGATAAATAAAATTTTTAAAGCGAACTTAGTGTTATGTGTGCATTGCTGTACTTTAAGATCACAAAATCACGGGTATAATTTGTAACTTTCAATTTTAAACGATTCTGAGCATCAAATTATATAATTTCTTCGCGAACTCGAAATAATTTTCGTAAGAGGAAAGATTTTTTTACTTAGATATATTGGAACCATAAAATGGGTAAGAAGAGTACATGCAATATTATCTCTTAAAACAGTTAAATCTCTCCAGTAATGGCATTCAGTAATTTACAAAAAATAGCAGTAAATTTATCCTTAGAGTTATCCTTCAGATTTTTTCGTAATTCCATAAATGTCCATAATTCTGCAGATGTTTGTCAAATAACGTTCATTAGAATTTCATCAACTTCCATCCACTCAAAAATTGACAAATTTGTAATGTAGTGCTGAGTGCCACTGAGAATTGTGCCGCGTGCCACATGTGGCACAAGTGCTATAGGTTGCCGATCCCTGCTTTAGAACTTCATGAACAACTAAATGTACAATTTTATATTCGGTGAATCACTTATATGATTGATCCCTATATGGTGGAGGACTATAACTACATATTGTCACATTTATATCTATCTCTATTCGTGTTTTCATATCACTGGAAATGAACTTTATGAAAAGCAAGACCAAACCGACATCCCAAAGCAATATTACAAAACTGAAGTATTATGCCGACAATTGAGCATGATTCCCAATTTGCACTTTCAAATATTGCTGGATAACTCTCAAAAGTAGCTAAAACGACGCTAAATTAAGAGGGAATTTCGTTAAAAGTAGTGGTTATATATTTTTTTAAAAGTATGATACCATATTCCATAATATGTTTTGTTACCCGCCATTTCTTAAACTGAAATTTCATAGAAAATATAAATAATGTCCCAATTTTCTGCGGACCATCAAGACCTTTCCATGGACCATCAGTGGTCCGTGGACCACCAGTTGGCAACCGCTGTTGTAAAGAGCCCAAAGTACGTATTGTTTATAAAGACATGTGGAAGAAATATGATCAATATTCGCTAATTTGTAACCACCAAATCACTACAAATGCCCTAAATATCTGAAACAGTGTTTGATTTGTAATCCTTACCACATTTATAATAGCCCATTGAAACTGTACCAAATGATTTATTTCGCAAAAAGACATATTGTATGATAATATCAGGAAGTATAAGAGCATCACCACACATGTATTATACCTGAAAACAACTATTTGTATTAGCGGCTATTTGAATAAATGTATACCATTATACATAGTACGAGAAAAGTAAACGCATTAATTTGAAGTGGTTCATGCATCTTGCATTGCTGAGAAGAATGTAGTTGATTCAGAGATTTATCACATTATTCAATAGCATATTAAAATTGAAATTATAATATCATTAACAATATCTTAATGTTAATTACTTTAATATTTTTTTATCTAATTAAGTTTGTGACTTTTTTTCCATGAATCGTATTAATATATTTCCTTGAACTGTGGGTTGAACCACCCTGAATTTACACTGTATCAATGTATTCTGTTTTTAGCTGGGAGGAAAAAGTGTGACGCGAAGCACCGAGTGTGATGCCTTTTTAAATCATAAAAAATAGAAATTAGCATTTAAATATGTTATTAATATGCGTGATAGGAATATAAATTTAAATCCTATTACTGCTCTTGTATAACAATCTAAAAACCTTGACCAGTTGTAAAAAATATTTAAAAATTAATTTTGCGAAATTCTTTCTAAATTCCTAACTTGCATCATTAATGATAAAAATAATTAATGATGTAAGTTTTGAATTTAAATTGACAAACTTAATAAAAAACTTATAATGTCTAAGAACGAGCTTGGATAAACATAACTTTGATTTAAATCAAAATGTAACAAAAGGCAGTCATTGCCTTATCCTATATTATGAATTAATTAGATCATTTTATATTTAAATATTTAATTGTTTTATATTGTACAAAATTTTTCAATTTGCAAATTACTTTAAATTTTGATTTAAGGATCCCCAACGCTTTTGTATTGAAACATTTTTAAGCTTATTTAAGTACAGAATTTAAAATGTTTAATGATTTTACTATGCATGTATTGATTTAATGTTTATTATTATCGAAAATAAATAGAACCTTTTTTATCCATATATTACATTTAAATAAAAAACATTGCGATGAAATTTTTAAAAGTACAATTTATAGGATATTTTTAAAAACTTAATAGACATAACTGTTTTAATTTATTTTATTTTTATTTTTATTTTTCGTTTTTACAGCAAATTTCATGTTGATTTAAATGTTAGTTTAATGTCAGAAATTTAAAGCAAAATAAAATGAAAAGTGGAAAAATTGCTATTTTTAAATGCTAAGTTGCATTTAAATACAAAATGCAATCTTTTGCGACGTTATATAACAGAGACCTCTAACCTGGCTTCCGTGGAGCCCTAGAATTTCCTGGAATTTTCACAGGGGTTCCGCTATTAATCAAAGCTCCAAAATGTTAGTCAAATTGTAATTTTTATTAAAGATTGAATTCTTAAATGTAATTTGCTTAAATATTATTATAGAAAGAAAGTACATATTGTTATATATATTGTAATATATATTATATATTGTAATATTTATTATATATATTGTAATATTTATTATATATATATTGTAATATTATTATATATTGTAATACATATTATATATTGTAATATATATTATATGTTGTAATATATATATTGCAATATATAGTACAAATATATATATAGTAACAAAAAAATGCAGTTACTAAAAAAAGTATAAATAAATAAGTATAAATATATATTTTATGGATAAAATCAAATGTTAAACTTTGTAATGTTACGAAAATGTTTAAGAAACTAAAGAAAAATGTTTGGGAAGTTCAAGAAAAATGTTTAAGAAAATAAAGTAAATGCTTAAGAAAGTAAAATATTTTTTTCCAAAGAATACAAATATTTTAGCTCTTTTTTAAAAAAATGGACATTTTCAACTCAATCCTAAGTGTTACTTTAAATATACTGATAAAAGTTTCTACACCTAGGCAAAATGTTGGAAGATTATTGTAAGTTGATAATTATTTGAATATGCAGAGATGTCAAAATAATTAGTTGCACTAACAACAAAAGAACAATGATTTAAAGTCTCAAGAATTTATAAAGCATTTTTAAAATTAATTTTTAACATTTATAAAATATTTTAAAAAGTAGCATCAAATACAATACTTGTTTAATTATCTTTACTTGACTTACTTTAAATATTATACTAGGGTCTAAGGGGTATTAATTTTGTCTCGAAAGCTGAAAATATAAAAATTTTCGAGCAAATATAATTCTTTGAGATTAAATTTAGATAATTGGGTTATTTTACACATTTTTTTTAAACGAATAAGGTATCAAAAGATTGTAAAATGTTTCAAAATATAATCATAATTTTAAAATTCATAAGCACATGAAAATAAGAAACATTTTTCCGTCAGAAACATTAAGTAAGTTTTACGATGTGCATGATATTTTCTAAAATATTTGCTGTAATTATTAGCGCGATAAGTTGATTTTACAAAGTCAAAATATTTTTGTTATACTGAAGCATTTTTATGTAAATAGATTGATAAATAATGCTTTTTTAAAAATAATAAATAACATTTAAAAAAAATTTTTTTAAAAAAATTTAATAAAAATTATACATTAATTATAGGTAGGGCGTAAAGAGAATGATACATTTTTTTCTATACTCCATATTCATTCTCCCCCTAACTAGTCAGATACTTAAAGAAAAGATCGTCTTTCAAAGTGTCAAGTTCAGTGAACGACAAAAAGACATACGACATGATAAATCGCAAAGAGGAAATTTAAAAAAAGTAAATAACAATTTATCTTCCTGCGTCCGACACACTTTTCTAGCAGGCACATCATCAGCACGTAGCTATGACCATAAATTACCGAGAGATTATAATCATTAATAATTTAACGATAAAGATTAGTTACATCAAAACATTTCCAAATGTTAAAAAGACAATGAACCAGAATATAGTGTTTCAACAGTTGCCCCAGTCTTGATGGATAAATATTTCACCGTAATGGCTTATGAGATTTGTCAAATATGGCTTTGCTTTGAAGACAGGTGAAAGTATGACAGATGTTTTTGTGTGTTTTGTCTACTCTTTGGTAGTGAATTCGATTGACTCACAGTTGTTTTTTTCTTAGGATGTGTATTGAAAACTCGATTGATAAAAAAGAAAAATTGCAATTTTCAGAATCCTTTTAATTTTGACGTAATAATAATAATGATTGTATACATTTACGTTAAAATGCATAAAATATTATTTAATAAAATCTCTAAAAATAAAACATTTTTGTTAAAATATTAATCACTGTAGGAAACCCAGGAAACACGCGACATTTTTTAATTTCGAAATTTTGACAAAGATTTAGATTATCCAGTTAAAGCTTTAAATTCATTATGTGAAAAAAGAAGCATTGAAGAATGGTTTACTAAATACGTTTATGAATTATATACATTTGGTAACAAAGAAAAAACTATTAGGAATTTCAAATTTTTAAAAAGTATAACGATTGAACTCATTTGAGCCAATACTGTGATAGAATAAGATGAAAAGCAACAGTAAAATGTTATTATAGCTTAAATAAAATATTTTATGCTTTAGTCAAAATATAAATACTATATAAACGCTTTAAGTATAATTACTCCTCTAAATGTAGGATTTTAATATTTTTAGTATAAAAATGTATAGCAATATCTATAGTTTATATAACATTTTGACGAAAATTTTTAATAAATATATAACTCTTTATTATTCTTAGCAAATATATATTTCTTAAGTATAGGTTCATTTCTATATGTTAAATGAAATGCAAGAATTTTTTTTAAAATTAAATGTTTGACTAATTGTCTTCAATTAAAAATGGAATATGTGAATAAAAAATGTAGTATGACCTAATTTTTTTCCTCACTTTAAGAAACTTTTTTTTAAATACTAGAATCTGTTAAAAATAATAATTATTGTCGTAAAGCTCTGAGTTACAATGTATATATATATATTTTCGTTTTTTTTTTTTTTTTTTTTGCTTTAAATTGAATATAGAAGAATTTTTGATTTTTGCTAATATTAGATTTTTTTTTCATTTATAAAAATTAAATTATTTCAAAAACTTTATTTTTAAACTTTTTCAAATATAGTTTTAAATTTTGATAAATTTCGATGTATTTCACATAATAACATTTAGCTATTCCATAGTTTTTTGTTGACTTACTATGAGCAAATTAAATTTTTATGATTCATAGTATTTACACTGCAGAATACTAAATAATTTTTAGATCAATGCTAACACTAACCAAAACAATGTCTCGGAATCTATTTTAAATTCTCATTGAATGTGTAATTATCTTAGAACGTCAATTACGCGCTGATATTTTCTTCAGTTAGGTCCTTGAATCTCAATTATTTCTATTTTTAAAACCCCATTCGCAAGTAATTTTAGTTTATATCACACATTTTACGATAAGTCTGTCTCTTAGTTCGGACAGATGACCTAGTTTGCGTATCATAATGAAATATAGGTCAGTGTTACATCCCAACTTAGTAAAATGTGGGTCCCTTCCGAATGCTGTCATATCGTAACTGAATTTGAAGGATATGAAAACAATGCACATGTTTTAAACAAACAAATTAACTTCATATTATGTCACTTATATCTATAAAGTTTGCATTATGCTTTAGAAATTGTGCTATTTGAATAATGTATTCTGAACACATTCTCTTAAATTCTTTATTTAATAGAAATCATTAAAGTGAGTGGTGTTTTTTGAAATGGAGTAAAAGGGCTTCTCCGATTTCATAGCGCAAGAATAATTAATTTAATACATGGAATCTATTTTATTCAATATTTAAAGCTTACGTTTTAGTAGAAACCAAGGTGAATATAATAAAGTGATAACAGAAAAATATTTTACATATTGGATTTGATTTGCAAAATATTTTGAACAGAATTTTGAATATCATCAAGAATCTATGACTGAGAAACTTTTATCACATTCATATAAACAAGATGTCATGTTGTAATTTTTATCAAAAAGTATTCGAAATATCTACTATTGCTGATTTTACACATGTTGAATGTTTATCAGTTATTTTTTGAATTCTTGAACACATTATTTTTTTGTATAATAATTTAAAATTTGATTTGATTCATAAACATCACACTTGTAAAACAGACTTCATTCTTACCAGTACTGTAGGGAATAAGCAAGAATTTTTTTTCATATTTGTTAAAAGATATATTTATATTGAAATGGTATACCCACCATAATTTTAAATTGTTTGTTTTTATTGTTTTCTTTTTCCTTCATCGAATTTTTGTTTAGGGAAGCTGTAGATCCAAACTCTATGAAAGCCAAAATTACAGTTAATATATATAGAAAACTATTATGTTTTTAAAAGGTGGCATTGACTTAAAGTGGTGAAGTATGGTAAAGCACTGGTCTTCCCCTTTAGCAGAAACCTTTTACGTAATAGTGCTCGAAAAATAGTAGAAAATAAACCAAGACTGAAAAGGACTTCAGCCTTTCTTTTTCATTATCTTGAATACGGATGTGCTGGGAACTTAACATGATACATGCAAGAGATGAAGTAATAGTTTACTTGTCATTATCACTTGACCATAACTAAAACCTAAAAAAGAGAGACGCTAATGACGTTGCATGCTAAGTCATATTAATTAAAACGGATGAATACATTTTACATTTTGTAATCTACGACGATAAAATTTCTCTACTTTATATCTCTTCTTTTCTCTCAACATTTTAATCTTCATAAGTAAGTTTTGAACCATAAATTATCTTTAAGCCCCGAAATGACGTTGAAGATACTGAAGGGTTATTGAGGGTAAAAGGAAAACCACAGAAAGAAAATATCTTGTCTCAATATTTGCCTTATCTCCGAAGCTTGTCAGAGAAGAGGATAAATTGTCAGAATTCGTTAACTTAACAAGTAAAATAAGAACCGGAAAAGAAAAATTACTCTTTTCCTGGGCATTTACGAGAATGATGATGATTATATGAAAGATTACGGCAACAGGGAGTATCTGTTTCATCCTGACTAATACTGAAGCGAAATTACGTCTAGCAAAATTATAAATATTTCAGTATACTCATTATTCATCGTTCATTAAGATTCCAATTTCGAAATGGAATTCTATCATTTATTCCAGTAATAATTCTTATTTACTGAACATAATACTCATTTTGAAAATTTTGAACTCGTTGTTCATCATTAAGAATCCAATTTCAAAATGATATTAAGCAATTTATCCTCTATATATTTATGCGTGTATATACACAGAGAGAATGTACCATCAATTAATTAAGCATTCTGTTACGAAATGCAGAAAATTTTTTTAAAAATGAATTTAATAAGAACCGGAATCAACATTTTTTCTAAGACAAAATAATGATACTTATTCATGGATAAAATATTCATTGCCTTATCATTATGTTGTCTTTGCCTAATGGTAAGGAATAGGTCTTGAACTTGTAATACTTACTTCTTAAAATGACCAATTACATTACTAAATTATCTGAATGTACTTTATGTAACACGTATTAAATTGCTTTAATCGATTAGACCAGTGGTCGGTTAACTTTTGAGAGAAAAGCACAAGTTGTAAGGAAAACAAGATAATTAAGGTCTTAACCCATTCAGGATGATGATCAACATATATGTGATCACGCTTTTCTTCCTCCAGGGCCCACGGTATGTTATATGTGATTGCGCTTTTCCTGCTCTCAGGCCCATAATCACATCGGTGTGATTTGAGTTTGGAACCTTTTTAAGCAATTTTTTCAAAGCATTAGATGGAGGTTAAAGTCCGTTTTTTTTTTCGAATAAAGT